>JABASF010001637.1:0-20328 GCA_019776145.1 Harlomillsia oculata
TTGACAAAAAAACCTTAACAATTTTTTAACTTTAAGAGATAAAATGATGAGAATACGGTACATACATGGATGGCTGCGGAATGGATGTACTGAGGTTAGACTGAGACAACTGTGACTGAGACTGGGCCAGCTGCCAAGCCAGGGCACTGTACAAAATATCATAAGGACACAAATTTTGTTTGTGAAACATTCACTTTTTTGACACTAAAATGACCTACTGCACAAAAATGGCATGACAAGCCTTGGACTAATCAACAAAAAAACATAAAAAGTAGAAAAAGATTTTTGCTACAAAATGTCAAACATACAGATTTCTTGGTCCACCAACAACAACATCAAAAAACACAAAAAATGCAGACACAAAAACGCAATAGCAATGTCTCAAATCTTTTTGCGATGACAAGATGAGTAGAAACAAACGATATTAAAATGCCAGATTCATATTTCACATAAACAAGCAAACCATAGAACAGTAATTACAACTATATAACATAAAGATACAGTTTGCTTGGCATTAGTCATTCATCCTTCATCACTGCGTATTTCGAATACAATCTGTTGTTATTAAATAATGCTTAATGCAAAAATGAAATGTCATCGTTTAGGTTTGTTTATGTTAGTATTAGCATCATGTCTTCCGATTGGAATGTAGTTTTGCTCTCTGAAGCTTAAAAGCCATGTGCAAAAAATGTATAAACAAAAATGACGAAAGTAAAATGCTATGAAAGAAGAAAGAACATTGAGAGTCACAAAATGTCAATCAGTCACTTTGTCCCTTAAGAGTGTAGATTTGTAAATATAGATTATGACCACAGGAAATGCAAATCTTTCATCATGCTCTGGGTGGATTAAGTTAGTGTGACGGCATGGAAATGCGAAAGAAGAGATTTTTTGCATGCGTGCTGTTTTACCAGACTTGAAGAAGTGAATGAAGAAGACAGTTTAAAGAAACAATAAACAATATTATACAATAATTTTGCAACGAACAGCAAAAGCAAAGGAGACTGCTTATAGATTAAAATAATAACTCGCTTTAATAAGCTATCATTTACCTGCAAATGGCACTTTGACTGTACGCAGGTCCTTCAGTGATGGAAAGTGCTTGACCAACTTGCGTTTGAGTCAGTCCTAGAGAAAGTCTTCGAAGTTTGAAGGCTTTAGCAAATTCTTTGATCTCGTCTAAGTTGATTCCGTCCACCATTTGATCATCTTCTATTGAAAATGGTTCATAGCAAAAGGAAAACGTATGAATTAAGTGTATTTCGACTTTTCGACTAGAGAATCCAAAACAGAAAAGCTGTTTCTGCCAATAGTTTATGAGCGTTTGACATTTTGCACGTAAAGGTGCGTTATATTTAAATTGAAAAAATATTATTTGAAAACCCTAAAATTACCATTGTCGGAACATTTGTCACTGTCCAAATCGTGACTGCTGCTGCCACCAAGACTGCAAGGGCTCATTTTGGGTGGACATAATGTAGACACGCTAGTGTTGGTGATTAGAGGTTCTCGTCTGCTACTGGAGTGTCGAACGCCGTTCAAGCCACGTTCTCCACTCAACTTCTCATGAATCTAAACAGGTCAAATTAAAGGGAAATTTTTTAGCGTTAACTTTCCTTTGTACATTNCCACTCAACTTCTCATGAATCTAAACAGGTCAAATTAAAGGGAAATTTTTTAGCGTTAACTTTCCTTTGTACATTTCATTTCATGCCATGCTCATTTAATGCCTTGTGCCGATATCGGTTTTGTTTTCGCTTGACGATAAAATTGGCAAAATACAACCGGATTCCGTGCATCAAAAAATCAGTTTACAAACAAGGTCTGTATAGGAGTATACAAAGGACTTAAATATGCGTTTTTGGATTTCACTCCGATAAATACTTGACTAACACCCCGACTCGTTTTTGAAACTCGAAAATGAAGCAGATCAACATGCAAAAACGGTTTGACATGCAAACACTCGAGCGGACGAAGGGTCCCATTTGAGGGGATTTTAAACTTGCATGTAAAGTGGTAAGCAAACAAAGGTTTGAAAAAAAATCATTACAGGATGCGATTTTTTCTACCAATACACAGACATGTAATGGTAATGGTCACTTGTCACTTACCATAGGAATATGAGCACCCATTTGCTGACTGACTAGATGGGGAGCGAGGTTAATGAGTGGTGGAGGAAGGGCTCCCGTAGGACCTGAAAAGTCTGGACTTGCACTCGGGGGCACAGTCGGTGCGACCGGAGGAGAGCAAGGATGACCATGACCATGTCCAGACAAGTGTCCATGACTGTTGTGGTTAGGTCCCAAAGGTCTGTCGGCATGGGATGACGAATTGCTGTAGAGAGACGAAGGACTTTGTTGTCCGGCATTCGGCGGACTTAGCGGAATGGTCAGGACCGTTTGACTCATGATACCTACACAAGATTACAAAAACCAACAAAAAGAAAGAATTTTCAAAAATGTATATTACATTTACTATCCACTTAAGAATTTGCATATAGAATTGCACATTGGAATGGCAAATGGCGCACGCGAGAGGAGTATTTGAGTCAATCTCGATGAAAAATGGTCAGGAGTGCCAACACACCGGCTACTCCTGTGTAAATTCTTGTCAGAGCCAGTATGATATGAGTAAAAACCCTAGTCCCTGGTATATTTTTGCGAATCTACAAACCAAAAATCTCTCTCAGCCAAAACTGGACGCGAAGTCAATGGCATCCTATTCTCTCAGTCAGTTAAAATGATTTTTATACTAGCAACACTTCACATTGTGCTAGAAAAGACATTCATTTGACTATAAGTGTAATGCGAACAATAAAGCTTTCAAGAGTCACCCTTACAACGTTTAAATTACCTGTTAATTATTAATTTATAATTTCCACATGTGGCCTGTCTCGTCTTTCTATCTTGTATGAATGTGAATCTGGTTGTTCTGTAGTCTGTAGCATATTCTACAACAGGCAAAGTTACAACTATTCGTAATTGTAAAGCTTGAAAGAGTCCGAGGTGTGTGTGCATGGCCAAGTGCTCATTTTGGGACTTCTCAACTCAGTTGGAAAGACGAGTCCATAAATTAATGAATACTTATGTGTTGATGAACATTCCTATTTCCTCTCTTGTGGTCTCTAGCCTCACGAATAATCGTAGTCATGTTAGCAAAAGCAGCAGCTTGTTCCAATGTAACTGCTACGTACACGGCTAGCAGTCGCAAACGCAAAAGTCATATTTTGCCAATGTCATAACTCATTCTTTGGATCTTTGGTTACATATTCATGGAAAAGTAAAGATATATGAAGCTGTAAAATTGTAGGGAACAAAGCGTTCCAAAAAGCATTAAATTAGTACTAAAATAACGCTATATTTATAGCACATTTAAATTCTCAAAAAGAAGACAAAGTAGGGAGACATAAGAATCGGCACTGCGTCATCAAGTAACCGTATATGCATTACTATTTATGTACTAATGTACTTACATTTCACACGTCACAGTCACAATCACCGTATCCTCTGAAAACGCTATTTTATAGTGTTTGCTATAATAACGGCACGGGATATATTGAAGCTACTGGATGAAAGTAGTCATTAATTATTATTAGGTGAATAGGATAATATGCCCTTTAAGTTTGAGTCTCTAAATATACACTACTATACATTTTGGAATCAGTCTTTTCATTCTGTGCCTCTCACACTTGGTCTCCAAGTGAAAGCTTTAGTTGCTTTTCGGAATCATAATTACAACATCGAAATGGCACACAGGATGGAAAGAGAGACGGAGCAAGAACAAGGTGTAATTAAAAGGTCCAGTGTCCCATCATCGTCCTTTTTGGCTCAACCAAAGGTTTCCAGTGAATTCGCAAGGGAAGAGTTTTCCAGAGACAAGTGCAATTATCAATAATAAATGTTGATGTCATGTCAGAGGCCGAGTCGTGTTCAAAACCCACACGACCAACCAATTTATGTTCTCCTAATCATGTATTCTGCCCGAGTTAAAATTTTTAATTCTTCAATTATCGCTCCAAGTGTAATTAAGTCGTGTTCGAGTTCAAATTCACTCTCTCACTCTCGTCTTTCTCTTCTGTCTCTCTCTCTTTTAATTCAAATTCTAATTCATTTCATATTGTTTCATGTTTTTGCATGTGATTTTCTGAACGTGTGCGTCGTCCTTCACTCTATTCCATTCCATACATTGCCGTGTGTATCATCAAGTGACTTTTCCCTCATGTGAAATTGCCATTAAGCTATTATCACTTATTATCCTTCGTGTTCACCTCGAAAATGATGAATACCAATTGCTTCTGTGCATTATTTCATTTGAACCAATTTTCTGTTGTCTGCAGTATGTTTTGTGACTCTTTCGACCGTAACATTACAAAGTCATAATGATTGCGAACCTTAAAATTTCATTGTATTTCGATCCTCAAAATTACACTAACATTAGGTACCTATCTTCCAATTGAGAAATTTTCCATTCTCACTGCGGAAAATAATTTTGTAGGCTATGCTTTCCTGTATTTAAGTTTTATCTAATCGCATGCGATTATAAATACGCACATAACCGATATATAATTAAATTATTGAACTGTGAAAGTCGTCTTATATTGTTCAAGATGTATGTAATTTAAAATATTGTATTGTGAGCAAACAGTTTATTAGAATGTATATTTGTGAAATTGAAATAAAATTATAGGTTCGTGGTATTCAATTGAGGTAGAAATTTTGAAATTAGTCCGTAGGAGTTAGTTTAATGGTAATGTTTTATGATGCTCATAAAGTAAAGTGTAGTGTAAAGGTTTGCGTTTTAGATGAGAATTAATAATATTGCTTTGCATGAGAATTAGAGTGAAGCAATAATGAAAAAAGAGGTTTGGACGGTTGGAGTTTGGAGGACTATCGACTTTCGGCTTATTCAGCCCTTGAAGGTATTACATTGCGGTCAAATCAAACCATGAAAATAATGCAGGGAAACTGGATTGAAAAATGTAAAAGGAACGCAACAACGGGAAGAACGGGATGCTTAAATAATAAAATCTCACCTTGTGAAGTAGGAATGAGAAGTTGAGCGCCTTGAATGCCCTGGACGATCTGACCAGAAGCTAAAATCAATTGTGGCATAGGTCCACCTGGGCCAGAGCCTGTACCTCCGGTCAAAGAAGCTGCTAGGTTGTTTAATTGTTGTGAAGAGCCCATTGGGGCATTACTGGACAGGAAATTCGCTCCAGTTTGACTAATGTATTGTGCCAGGTGCGAAGAGGCATTGAGGAGTGGAGAAGAGCCGTGAGAACCAGCCCCGGTGTGGTTGAGATGATTGCTGGAATGAGTGAGATTAAGGGGCGAACTGAGAAGATGCCTGTCTCCTCCGCTGGAGCTGGAATGATGTTGCATCTGAGTCGCGAGGTGATGGAGATGATTCGACCCGGGATTTGAGTTGGCACCCGGCATGAGATTCGGAATGGTTTGTCCCAAAGCTGCTAAGGATCCCAAAGACGCCAAGTTGAGTAAAGCATTCCCAATGCTGTTCTGAATGTTATTCATACTTGACGAAGCGGGAGCCAGACTTTCCGGTTTGACCGCTGCTCCTTCAAAAACAAGAACAAGGAAAAACAGAGGTTGGTAAATTAAAAATTTTCCAGTAAATTTTTCATCTCTTTCGCCCTGCCCTCAGTCCCATTACTCACAAAAGGAATCCTTATCCATTTTTTTTCCTTGGTGCCATACATTAGAATTTATATTGCGTCAGGAGAGCACTTTACATTAGATTACAGCGCATTAGCTTACATCACATTTTACCAAAAGCCTCATCTCCTCTTCTCTGTAGTCTTTTGCTTTTCTTTCCTACTACTGATTCTAACTCTCTCACCATGAAATCTCCAGTACATGTGTCAGTACAAGCTCATTCTGACCATTTGATGCGTGTTTCGCCACACACACTTCTTCTTTTTACACACAAGCCAAAAAGGCTCGATGCAACCCATCACTTTACATCCCATCGTGAAACATTTCATAACAAAACGACGACTACACACAATAAACAATCAACCTTGTCTTAAGCTCACAAACCGACTCTCAAATAATCTTTCAGTCTATGCCTTTTTGCTTAGTAGTCAAACTCATTTCATTCACACACAGGAGTCCACAACAATAAAACACAACAGCCAAAATCCCTTCTCATCCGTCCTTATACAACTTATACACTACTTTACTTTTTCCTTTTGGTCATCCGACCTCTTTGTATACTCTCCATCGCCCTTCAATGCCTGTCCAGATCGATTGTTCCGTCTGCCTTGATCTCAATGGATCAAAAATGCCCTGAATGACCTATTGCCTAATGTGCTTCTTCAATTTTTCTTATTCGTTGTCTGGTTATTGTGAAACTGGAGCTGTAACTGGAGCTCAAAACGTTGGACAACATTCCAAAACGGATCATTGTCCATTGCCCACTATTCCCTCATCACTTCAATGGTAAATAATAGCTGAAATTCCATGTGCCATCTCCCAGAATAGGACACAGTTTTAAAAATATGAAACATCATTTAATTCAAACATTTTTTTAAAATATGAATTCTGCCAAACTAGATTCACTCGCTGTCATGATCATGAGATTCTTAAAACTCAAATGAGACAAACAAACATATTTTTCCCTTCTCAGTTCAGACTGGCTCATTGTGTTACAATTGCATAATACTTCTTATACGAGCTCATTCTCTTCATATAAATCAGTTTAGAAACCGAAACGGTGAATTAATTCATTTTTGACGTGTATACTAGAATATGCGTGTAGAAATCTACGCATTTTCACATTTTAAAACAAAAATAATGCGAAATAAAATTACTTCATGCATTCATAATGAGGGGAAAACATTGCAATGTACATAATATCCCTTGCCCTATAATTACGGCAGACCATTTGAAATCTTTTTACGGCAAAAATAAATTATCCAAGGATCATAAAGAGGAGAAAGGTAATTTTTGAAGGAAAAAATGTACTCCCTCGTCCTTTTTCTTAGTAGCATAAAAAACTGATAGTAGTCCACTTAATTTGACAAGTAAGCTCGTACGTTTGAATAAGTGGGCATTATACATTGGACAAGGGGCAATTACACTTGGCTTTTTATATCATTTTCCAAGTTTAAAATTATGCATTGTGCTTGCGTTTTGTGGTTTTCTAAGAAGATTTGCACGCAAAGGCTAAATTGCATTGTGAAACGACCATTTTTACAACATACACTTTAGAAATTGACTACTGCGTGCAGTAAGTAGTAATAATAATAAGCGTTTTTTTCTCTTTTCAACTTTGCTGGACATGGACAGTAGCGTTTAACAAGTTACTTTTGCCATTATGCTTGTTCCAAGTTGTAATAATGTAGTTTTGGCATTTTGGCAATTTAAGCACATAATCTATAGAATTGTTATACAACTCTGTATACCATTTCAGGTTTCTCCAGTATGTCCAGGTTGAGTTTTTATGAAAAATGCATCAAATGTGCATCAGAAAATCACAAATCAAATGTACATTATTTTCAACGAGACATTACAATACGAAAGCTAAACAAAAAATGAAAGTTTATTGTATCAAAATTGAAAGGTAAAGCAAATACGAAATAGATAAAGGTTTCAGAAAAATTGTGAAAGATACTATAGTTGCATGTCGTCATAAGGTTATGAAAAGCTTGTTGTTGTTGTTGTGGTTATGATGGTTGGTTGTATAAGTACGTACGAGGTGATTTGAAATTATGTTTTGTTGTACATGCTTTTTTATTATTTCGGAAGCCCTTTTGCATTTGCCAATAAGAAATAACGAATACTTTAAGGAATTTATGACCCGCCCAAGTCCTTGCATATAAATAACGCTTGAAAAAAAAGCTTATTAAATTGCTTCAGTTTACCCACATCGCAGGTTATTAACATTAGGAGAGCGCCTCATTGCCTACAAATATTGTGATCCATTAGCCTGCCCACGATTACAACTTGGAGTTATTTGCTAGGACCACTTTGTCTTTTCTCCTTCGTCGTCGTGAGCAATCCTCAATTTAAAGCTGGGAAAACTCGTACTCAAATGAAAAGTGATAATTCCATTCACGTAAACACTTTAAAAGCCTATATGTCCTGCCGAAATGAGCCCACTTGCCATTACACAAGAAAGATCTACTATAACATCAACATCCAGGACAAATACCGTAGTAGTAGGCAAACAGCAGCAAAACTCAAGTCTTATAGCATGTATCTTGGCGTTAGATTTCTAAGAAGACACCACATTAAGTTAATACATTATAAGTGCGTTGTTCCTTGCAGTTTGTTATTTGTTAGGATTGGATCCCAAGAACAAAGCGGTGAACGAAAAATCGTCCTCACGTTGCTTTTTATTTGAGATCTGTGTACCGTGTGCGTTTAGGGAACTCTATAAACCAAATGAGAAAGGGTTGCCTACAAGTTTAAAGTTAAAGAATATCGGAGCAAAAGCAGACACAATTTGCATTCATTCAATATTCAATGGACATTTCCTCCGTACATTATTCATTATGCCTTCTTCTTACGTTACACGCACATTATTATGCATTATCCTCATCTTGTCGTATCCACTATTCATTTGGAAGGAGGACTAATAAAATGTAGTTGAAGCTTTTCGAACATTTTATATGGTACCATTTCACATTGTATCCCAACCCAACCCCAATCTGATTTCATTTCGAATCCAAATAAAATCCATTATAAACACACGATTAGCCTTTTGACTTTTCCTATCAATTTCTGTTGTTATGCGTTCAAGCCCCAAAAAATTGAGTAAAAAAGGGGCGTCCTCATCATCAATGATCATTCGTGAGCTTACTCAAACTTCTTTTCGCTTCGTTTTGAAAATGGTCTTATGTACCAGTAACATATGACATGAACGAGATTCTCAAATGATCGTTCCTACCTCCACACGGACTTTATCACCTGCTCTTTCTTGCACTCCGGTCAAGGAAAAAGGCTCATCTTCATCTTATTCGCTTCTCTATCCGTCGTCCTCGTCTTGCATACTTATGCATTTAATCATAAAAGTTGATTGTAACGAAACATATAACAACGGCAGCAAGAGCACAAGACAAGACAAGACCGAATGGAATTAATATTACATATATTCCCTTATTGTTACGATGAAGCATTGCTCCATGCATTATTTATTTAAGATGTTTTTGCTTTATAGGCTTTTGTTGTAATTAAAAAGGTCGTGCAACCCGTATCAACACGGACTAATAGTTATGTGCCCTATCAAAATGGACGGGATTCTCAATTTTTTCTCTCCTCCTTTATACTTTTAGTCTAGTCTCGTCTTGGGTTGAACTGCAAGTGCATAGATAAATTCCCTCTTATGGAATTATGATCAAACAACATACGTATTTCAACCGTTTTGGATTCACTATACCTTAAGCACCGGTTGAAGTTCAATTCTTGTTCACTCTTTAAACGTGTCATCGTCATGTTAAGCCAAGGGTTTGTTGTCTACGAGCTCATCTTGAGTTGATCTACGTGTCCACACGACTTTGGTGTGCTAAACATTCCTATATCAACCAGATCAATTGTCAGAAGATGTGCCCTGGCGGCTTCGCCTCACATCAGTATTTATTGAGAAGGCCGGATCGTAAAAATTATATTGAATGCCGACTAATGGCCTTGTGTGAGTTTGCGGAACCCATTGCACTCATTACGACTACTGCACTCTGAAAATGTATACTAAAAACCGAGTCGTACGCAATTTCTTGCTTACTGCAGCATCATTTCGTTTGCTTCATAAACCTGCTCTTAATTTGAGTGCACAGGACCAAACTGCATTTCACATAATGAGAAATGGGCTGGCTGGCTAGATAAACTAAAAGCTCAAGTCGAGACATAAACTTCAATTATTGTCAAAGTCAGAAATCTAATTTAATTTGTAGTTTAAATTTTTATCTAATTTTTTATCGTTTTATGGTTATTTAAAGGATTATACGCAACTTTTGGAAACAAACTATAAAATGTTACCATCAACACGTTGAGGAGACGATGGCTGGGATTTCTTTTCTGTTTTGATGATCGTGTCATGTTGATGGTGTCCAATGGAATGCCTGTCATTGGATGACAAATGGGATCGGTGATGTCCAAGTCGGTCCATGTGTCCACGATGATGTCCGTGACCGTTGACAATAGGGCCTTTCATCATAGTTAGAACGTTCCCAGGCGAGATTCCATGTATCGCTCCAGGCGGGGATGGTAAACTGGATCCGCGACTGGTTCCACTCTGTGTAAGAAAGACAAAAAATGGTCTCAAATGGACAAGTGTAAAAATAAACTAAATTTTTTACTTTCCCGTATGAATACATTGGAAAACCAAAAAGTGCGAGAAGGAAAAGCCACGGGTAGTTGTGGGGTAATAAGCCCCAGCGGCTCTTTTCTCTCGACTTCCTTGTTAACCAGTGTATATGTGAGTATATGTTAATTTCTCAATCAATTGAGGAACGGACAAAACTCTGGCATGTGTATATAAACCCATGACGTAATAATGAACCGGAGGCATGAAAGACAACTTTACAGATGATGAAGGGTCGCAGTGTCCAAATTAGGTTTCACAGCAGCATTATTGATGAATATTGAAAAATCTGTGGTGCCCTTCCACTGCTCACATCAGCTTTTATTCACAAAAGATCTTTCTTTACTTGTTACGTCATATGAACAGTTGGCTAATGCGGACTGAATACACAAGGCAAAAAGCAGCTTCGGGCTTTTCGGACTCATATGCATAATTCGGCTAACATAATAATATCCTTCAATCAGTCCTATGCTCAGGAGTTCATAAGGGGAGACACTCATCGCCAAAAAGTACTCGAAATGAAACTCTTCTCTTCATTTCTCTCTCTCGTTTCTCATCCTCTCTTCTCTTGCAAACTTTAGGGTGCGCCCTTCACAGTTGGACTTTTGGATGTACAAAGTCTGAGTCTAATTGCATTAGGAAATGCATTTCATTAGTGATTTCGACGGCTTTTGTGCCAGACTTGAATGCACTATGCGACTCATCCACACCGATTCTCCCTTCTCATTTTAGCCCCTTTCTTCTCAACGACTAATTATGTAGCTTTGCCTTTTCTCTTTTAGCGTCTTCAAGCAAAGCTCCTCAGATATAGAAACTTTAACTTTACATGCAAACAAATGAAGGACGGATTCCAAAAGCACATTAATTATTATTATTTTAATCGCATTATTGAATTTGGTGTCGTAAACGTCTCCAGTCGACTCCCTTATCATTTCAATTCTTTCTCTTAATGCTCATAGCAATTATAATCCTGATTATATATCAAATGCACCACATCTGAAGAAAAACTTTATATAAAGTCATCAGCTTTAATTATTTGACTTTGCAACTTTGTAACAGTTCAAAAAGTAAACCATTCTTACATTTTGCTTTGTAGTTTGACTCAAATGGTATTTTGTTTCATGAAATGCGAAAATGAACTTCAACGAGAAAGGAATCAGAGCAGCACAAAAGGATTTAAAGGGGATCCACAAGGGATGAAGCTCATCAGTGTTGTTTTCTACTCAACACGACAAAAAGACAAGGGAAATGCAATAAGGAATGGCAAAATAGTAGAACACGCGCAGCAAACAAATAAGAATTTAGAAAGACTCCAACTCAAACTGAAAAGGAAGATAATGGGAAGATGAGTGGCTAAATGAGAGACGTCGAGCAAGGAAAAAAATTCAGGATTCCCATCTGATTTGTCGTTCATTCGTTCGAAGTCGTCGTCTCCGTCTTCGAGAATGTTTTCTTGAGTATAGGAAAAGACGTCGACAGAAAATAGACGTAAGGAGAAAAGGCACAAGTGTCATCCGTTGCGTCCAGCTCACATTACTTTTGGCTTCTGCTGCTATGGGCCAAAAAAGAGCTTGAAGAGCTCGCCGAAAAGACGCATTAATATTTCAAGATGGGCCTCATTTGCATATAAATGAAGTGGCACCCCCTAATCACACTCCAACTCTCAACTCTACATAGACTACGAAACGGGAGTAAGAGGAAGCAGTCAGTAGCATAGCAAAGATTCTTCTTTATAGTGTATACTGATATAAGGACAAGTTACGTAAGCATTTACCACTATAATGCTATCTTCTTTCGTATAATTCCGGTACCCTTTATGGGCCAAAGGGTCGGATTCGAATGCATAGTAATAGACGAACCAACTTTTGGCTCAGGGCAAAGGTAGGTAGTTAAAAGGCACTTGTACGCGACTAATAAGGAAACGACAGGAAGTCTCTCTCTCTCTCTCTTTCTCTCTTTCTACTCGCTCTTTCACTCCTGCATCTTTTTTTCGGGATTCACCGAAAAAGAAGAGGCGGAGGAGCAAGAGCATAATATATTATTAGGAACGAGTCGTCCTTTTACACCACGATAATGAATAAGTTTGGCGTTAATTCCGAACAGCCTATTTTTTCACACACGACACGATCTCCCGAACCAAAAATTCCGATCCAGGCTCATTTAACCGTATGTCCCCAAACCTTGAATGCTGTATCACTTTCTATTCCCCCTTCCGCAAACACTTTTCTACTTACTTTCCACGTGCGATTCTTTCGCACTTTTTTCTTTTTTCCCTCAACTTGGGTCACAAAAGTAAATTATTGTAGATCTTCTCTCTTTTTTTCTATCACACTTTTGCTTGTTCTGAACTTTGGCTTCATCGTCTATAATACATATAGCACCTTTTAAGTGTAAATAAATGCAAAAGAATTCTTTGAGAAGAAAAATCACAAGTTTCTTCAGAACTCATGATTAGTTACCCAAGTGGAAATTTAACGCGACATAAATAACTTAAAAGTTTTATTTTTAAAACCACATCACATCAGATTCAGTTTAATTGTAAGATCTGGCAATTAATATGATAAAAATTATCGGTATGGTTTCGTTCCCTCTGTAGAAAATTCGCGCATAATTTACGAGACCACGACAAGCCAACAACAAACCTACAAAAATTCTCATTTTTCTCCCAAAAATAACAAAAACTTAATCCAGTGTTCAGCAACCTCACACATGAATGAACATACACAAATATGAAACCTTTTTTTGTCACGTGAACAAAAACAATGTGACGTGATGTCCCTCACTTTCATTTTTAGTGCTGTATTATATTTTGATTTATCTTTTTTGGGTGAAAATAACTTAAAAGTTTTATTTTTAAAACCACATCACATCAGATTCAGTTTAATTGTAAGATCTGGCAATTAATATGATAAAAATTATCGGTATGGTTTCGTTCCCTCTGTAGAAAAATCGCGCATAATTTACGGGACCACGACCAACAAGCCAACAACAAACCTACAAAAAATTCTCATTTTTCTCCCAAAAATAACAAAAAATTAATCCAGTGTTCAGCAACCTCACACATGAATGAACATACACAACTATGAAACCTTTTTTGTCACATGAACAAAAACAATGTGACGTGATGTCCCTCACTTTCATTTTTAGTGCTGTATTATATTTTGATTTATCTTTTTTGGGTGCTTGGATGAGGGAGAGGAAAAGAGACCCTTAATACACCCGGTTTTCACACCAAATTCATCATTATTATTCCACGCACTTGACAAACAATTGGTGATGACAATTGCCCTCCGCCCTTGTTCAGATTTACACATGCTTCCCTGCATCCTCAGCTGGTTTATATGGAAAGTGGCTATGAGTGATGATCTCTGATGGACCATTGTCATTATTTTGTGGTGCGATCTATAGTCCCAATAATGTAAATGTAAATCTTGATCACACTCGTCTCCTCGTACGTACAAATGGATGAAAAAGTGCATTACATTATGGACATTGTCATTCTAATAACGAATTGGCCTCTTGTCCCAGTAGTATTTTTGAAAAGAAAGAAAAAATAAGGCCTAAGGGAATATTTACTTTTACCAAAATTAGCTGAGGTTATTTTACTCTTTATTTTTACGAGTGCATCCATTGGGACGCTATCGACACAAAAGTACCAACAGACTGTCAAGGGTACATTGTTGTTTTTATGGAGATAGCTAATCAAAAACACGGGTGCAACATTCAACATCGACCCCTTGAACGGAAAGCAAATGCCTACAGGCTGAGAAGCATAAAGGTTGGCTGCTTTCACTTTGCCCCAATACAATGGTGCAACGAGTCAAACGAGAGTTCATTTAGATTGGTTTTTATATTTGCTGTGTGGGGAGGGGAGAAGATTTGGTCTCATTTTTCTTACCAACATACGACCCTTCAAAAAATGTGATTGTCTGAATTCGATAATTAGACTCGTATGAAAATTAGGCAGGAGAAGAAAAGATGATGAATTGTGATTTATATGAATGAAACATGACACAAATGTGAGGATTCTATTCATAAGTGAAATTTTGTGATTACATGTCTCAATAGTGAAGAACACTTGTCGCTTTGTAGATGACGGGCGAATTTGATATATAGCCATTTGATTGGGGAAAATTGATGGAGAATGTTCTCTCTGGTGGACGTGATGAGAGAAGAGAGAAGGGCATTTATGCATGATGAATTAAATGGGAAAAGGAATTGAGCATTACGGTTCCTTCCTCTGAAAACCAATGGAATTAAATGCAATGATTCTGTGTGTTGGTCTTGCGTTGTAAACTTGTAAGTTCTCTGATGCTTGGGCCAAAAGCAGGCAAAAGCTTTTTGGAAAGCAATTCATCCTGAGCGTCACATCAGCACCGTTTTGTTTGAGGGTGAAGCACACGCAGTGCAACACAACGGGAGTGGCGAAAAGGGAAGTGAGTAAATGTAATGATAATGAAATGAATAGGAGGGCAAAATACACATACACACATGGTCTCAAGCAGACACATCACAGCATAATGTGACTGTGCGACTCACACGACTGGAAGATTGGAAATGAAAAGATGAAAGACACGAGAAGCGAAAAGGGGAGAGAGAGGAGATGGAGATGAGAATTGTCCGCTAGCCAATTTCAATTCTACACACAGAATTTTCTAATTCTCATCATCGCATCATCATTGATTCGAATGAGAGTACGCATCTTTGAGGGATGGGGCAGTCTGAGCCTTGTCATTCACATGGACACATGCACTTTGGATTAGCATTAGTGAAAGATGTCCAAAATCCTATTCACTGTATTCACTTCTTCAAACTGTCGCATGTCGTCCATTCGGTCGACACGAGCTTTGCATTTTCCACAAAATCTCCACCTACTACCAAGTACCAAACACATTATAGTACAACTTGTCATCTGTTCTACTACGATTCTTTTTATGTAATGTTGGGCCAATGGCAAATGGTGGGACTTTTTTCACAGACAAAAGTAGTGTTCAATAAAAAGCGGAGATTATGCATAAATTGAAAGGTACAGTCTACAGTTTCATTTTGAAACGTCTGTGAATGTAGATTTTGTGCCGGTTTCCCGTTGCCCTCCAGCTAGAAACCGGAAAGAGCACTTTGTAACTGAAAAATTGTCCCCTGCTGCTTTTTTCTATTTGATCACTGCATTTTCGAATCAAATCAATTTGTAAACGAGGAAATGATTGTAATCTCATGTTATGTCATAGTCAAAAAATATTTTGTCATTTTTTCGTATGAGAAGTAGCAATACTTTAACTTACTTTCCAAGTAATAAAAATCAGAAATCAAATTTTTTCTGGGAAATAAAAAAACACATTCGTTTGCACGACAATAAAGTTAGTTTAGTGAGGAGAGGAAATCTCTTTTCGTAATGTAATAACAATACGTCTGTAATAGGGGAAGGTTGTCAGTGTCGCCGTTGTTGCCGCTTTTTACTATTAAAAATCCGGATTAATTTCTTCACCCGATTAAAAAAAATATGTGCACGACAGCTAGAAACCGGAAAGAGCACTTTGTAACTGAAAAATTGTCCCCTGCTGCTTTTTTCTATTTGATCACTGCATTTTCGAATCAAATCAATTTGTAAACGAGGAAATGATTGAAATCTCATGTTATGTCATAGTCAAAAAATATTTTGTCCTTTTATGTATTAGAAGTAGCGATACGTCAACTTACTTTCCAAGTAATAAAAATCAGAAATCAAATTTTTTCTGGGAAATAAAAAACACCTTCGTTTGCACGACAATAAAGTTAGTTTAGTGAGGAGAGGAAATCTCCTTTCGTAATGTAATAACAATACGTCTGTAATAGGGGAAGGTTGTCAGTGTCGCCGTTGTTGCCGCTTTTTACTATTAAAAATCCGGATTAATTTCTTCACCCGATTAAAAAAATATGTGCACGACTCTTTTGCTTTGCTTTTGAAGCTAGTTTATATGAGCTCAAAACACACGCTTCTTTCTTTTTAGGATTAACTTAAATATTAGACTTTATGTCTGAAGTGAGGATAAAGTGCTATTATTAGTACCCAATCTGTCTGCATAAAACTTGTGTGACGTAGTATTTTGAAAAATAATTTGAAAACGAAAGCTACAAGAGTATACGTTTTTCATGTACGGTGAAAAAACGCCGACATGCATATTTATGGAGATGAAAGACAAGTGGGGACGAAGAATTGAAAGGGGCATGAGCATACACTGATTAGACTTGAACATTCACCGCTTTATCATCCCTCACTTATACATAGATATATAATAATTTTTTTGAAAAACGTGAAGGACGACTGCGAATTGTGTACATTTGGACTTATCCGGGACTTATTACGGTGTGTAGTTTTAATATAAGGTTTTTAGTAGTTAAAGAGCCGACGGGTGCTTGTTCAACGTTCATGTTCATCCTCCTTGTTGTAATGTACACACGCGGGATGGAGAAAACTGCCCCAATGGAAAGTATGCAAATGATCCCTCGGCTTCGTCTTTATTATGCAAATTACCCATTTTTAATTTTCGCTACTTTCAAAGCGTAAGGTTCACGATTAAAAAGTAAATCAATGCTGAAAAGCACGCATCAGCAGCTCAAAAGCTACAACAAACGGACTTGTGCACATGATGTGCCTGAGATGGATGGGACTTGAAAAATCTCCACTCGAAAAACGAACAAAAGGGAGCTTTCCATACGCTCTCCATCTCATTATCCCAATGCATAAATTATCATTTTTCTATTTTTCACTCATTTCTTCAAATCCTACATCATAACTTTTACTTTTCCTTTTTCTTCTGTATTTCCATCTTTTCTCAGAATAATATGCTAAAATGTCTTTTGAGTTCATTATCAACTCATTCTCATTCAAATTCAATCTAAACTTCTCTCAAAAAATCCTTTTTTTTTCAACTCAACTATGAGAAAATGTACACATTTTTCGGAAAGGGTTTTGGTTTGATTTTTAATTTGAAAATTTGAATTTCACAGAGATTTTTTTTGTTCACGAATAAATTATATTTAGCTTATGTTTCATGTGAATTCAAATGGTATATTTTGAAATTCTTTTGCCTCCATTTAAAAAAGTATATGAGGAGCCTTGAAAACTCCTTCGCTTTAAGACACATCTTATCTAAGAATTACTATTCAAGAAAAAAATGCGCCAGAACACACCCAAAATGTAGCAAAAATAGAAAATAATTTTAGGGAATGAACGGAAAAATATTATTGTCGTTTTTGAGTACCTATAAATATCGTTTTGTGTTTGATTCGATAAAATTCCAGGTTTTGTTCAGTCCATAACCATTACGAAACGGAAACAGGGCACGTGGACAACAAACACGGAGTGTCGACAACTCGACAATGTACAGTCATTCAAGTCAGTCCACTTTGGACATTTTTTTTCTGATCAGCGGGTTGCTAACATTCTTGGACATTCGCTGACGGTTGTTTGCTCGTTCTCATTTGCTTAAGAGTCAGTCAGCAGCTTTTCATCATGAGCAGAAATCACCTGCAGGTCTCAACTACTTATTACAAGAGTTAAGGAGAGTTGACATGACATGGAATTGAACGAGACTATATAGCTTCATTCATTTCATATCTCGTCTCATGAATAAATGCTCACTAAGCAATAATAACATATATCGTAAGAACGATTACTACGTTTTTGTGTGCATGGTCGTCGGTAAGTTGGTATTGGTTTGGTATGTAGTAAAATAATGTGCGCGAACCCGTTTTTTTCATTCTTGAGACCCACCCGGCATAATCACACTGTAACGGTGACTGCTTCTGACTCCCGGCAATTTGGACCTGCTTAAAGAGCTACCTTTGACTATTCTTTTGGGCTATGAAGAATGCATAGGAAATCAGCCTTGGACGACGTGGGTGTGGACCGATTTCATATTTGAGTTTAATGTGAGCGGCGACGGCGATATTACTAATGTGTTTTCTGGGCGGATTGACTGCATGCGATTTTTGCGTAGTCTATTTTGTTCATATTTTGTCAGAAGGCGGACACGCTAAGGTGTGCAATCTCATGTCAGGCACACTACGTTCGTTCAAATCCACAAAAAACCGTGGACTGCATGCGATTTTTGCGTAGTCTATTTTGTTCATATTTTGTCAGAAGGCGGACACGCTAAGGTGTGCAATCTCATGTCAGGCACACTACGTTCGTTCAAATCCACAAAAAAGACCGTGGTTTTCTAGCTTTTCATGCGTTTTGCAGCACGACGAGTACATATAAACGACAAAAAATGGAGAGAAAGTGTTACTGCGTATAATATGCATGCATATTGTGATTTTTTATTTGGTATCATTGTGACTCAATCGTTTCCATGAAATGACTGATTTGAGTTAATACCGTCCACTTTGCAAAGCTTATTACTACATTTTGGATTGAGATCAGGCAAAGGAGCAAAAAATCTCCCTTATTTGAGTACAATCGCATAGCTTTCGTGAGTAAACGACGTCCTCCTAAAAAAAGCCGGATTGGTTTCTACTAGTAGAATTATACTCTGTATTTTTTATCTAATGCATATATACCACGTATAAAATATAAAGTACTTAGTATTTTGTACTGTTCCGTGCAGACTCTCCGTCAAAATCCATTCTGAAAGACCCGAATTCCCTCTTTCTCTCTTGGTTAAGAACAAGTGCTCACATAACCGAAAAAAACTCCTAAGAATACATATACTTTAAGCATAGGATGAAATTGCACGTGAATTACCCATACGCACACAGAAAAGTAATAGTATGAGAAAAAACACCTTCTTTTTTAAATGTCACGACATATTTTTCTTCTATATGCGATTCTGTTAAGGATTACAGACTTTTTGTGTACACCCACCATTCTCATTTTTATGTAATACTGCATTTGTAATTAACCCTAATATGACTTTTTCCTTGGGCATACCTCCTTCTTTTTTTATCTTAGCTGCTCAATGATTTCAGCCCTTTTCCCACTTCCGAATTTGAGTCTAGCGTGTTTTCACTCCGAAAAGAATAACGTAACGTTTCAACTTTTTCGTGTTTATATATATTAGTAGCTTTGAGCTTGTGGGCATAAGAAAAAGTCTTAAGTACGATATTACGTTTGAGATATTATATTATATTAAGGTACGACGAGTGAAAAGTAATACGGGGAAAACAACAGCGACAGAAAAAAAGTAAGGAAAACTCATATTGCGATTGAAATGATATGCACATGCATTTCATATCGCATTAAGCTTGGCGAGTGGTTCGTGGAAAAAAAGCTGTCATAAGCATATCAAAATATTTCTCTTGGTGTTTTTTCTTGTGGCAGTTCATTTGAACATAATGGAGCTTGATGCTTGATCTCTTACCCAAACAGTCATATAAGGCTAATAAAATGTAGCTCTTGCTCTTATACTCAACAACTCGACAGAAAAAATCAACAGAAATGCGTCGGGACATGGTTGAATTTTGACTTTATGAGAAAATGTTGTCAGAAAACTATATTAATGCTACGTTTGTGTGCTATTTTAAGAAATACTTTCTTTTTCGAATGAGAAAAAACTCAGGTGTGAGCGTGTTGTAGTTGTAGTACACAAAATACACAAAGCTACTTACATATCCAAATTACAGAGTCAAGTAAACATTTTGTGAGATAAGAGAAGTCAAGTCAGAATGTAGAGCCGACAACATGCCTGCTGTGGCATGACAGGTCTCAAACCTCGAAGTCGACATCTGTAAAGCAGTAGCGCTCCTCATCAATTTACCCAAAGGAACAAATGGGAAACAGGTACAATTAAAAGAGAATCAATCTTTCATTCTTTTCTTTTCCCTTCACACCGTCCAATGAGTTTCCATACGGGAGAACGTCCGTCGTCTACCCCGTGAGGAAAATTAAGAGGAAAAAAAACAAGAATAAAAAATTTTCTCCCGTGCATAATACAATGCACACAAACGTAGCATTAATATAGTTTTCTGACAACATTTTCTCATAAAGTCAAAATTCAACCATGTCCCGACGCATTTCTGTTGATTTTT
>JABASF010001638.1:0-20327 GCA_019776145.1 Harlomillsia oculata
ATTTGTCCACCCCAGAAGTTTCCCGAAGTTTGGATGCAATATACGAAATAAGTTTATGGCCTAAAAACATATTTATCCTAACTTTGATTATAATCTATCACTAACTATTGTTTATAATGGATCAGCCTTGAGTTCATCTTGGATCTGAAAAACAATTGTAAAAAATATATATTATTACAATTTTATAAGCACAAGAACAATGACGGAGATATGTCGAAATCTCAGTTCCGAACAGAACTTACAAACCACTATCAGTACAATTGTACAATAGAATTGGGAGCAAGAAAATCTGCAGATAAATGTACCTGAACTTCTTTTCCTCCAACAATAAACGTTTTCCCATCTTCGATGTGCTCGTTCTCGAGTTGAAACTTATAACTTGATCCTAAAGTAAGTCCGTCTTCATTCTAAAATTCGTAATGAATAATGAATGTTATGGAATAAGTAAACAGTTGCCGTAATTTAAACGTTCGTTACACTGTTATTGTTATCTTAAGTGATGATGCTACCTTCAATGTGACACTGGATCCACACAAGTACAGATAACCATCGTCGTCAAACTTTTTGTGCTTTCGTGCAGAAGGCTTCGCGAACATTACATTAAAATATCTGTAAACACGAATGTAAACATTAAACTTCAAAACTAGAACCACTGAATGGTAATTCGTCGATACCCAAAGGAAATATCATTTATTTTTTAGTATAAGTAGTACCTCATCTTTAAATCACCTTCGTCCACTTGCTTTTCCGGGACTTGTTTCAGTTTTGGCACATGCTGCGGGTAAGATGGCACAGGCCGTGAGGTACCGGATAAACTTTTTGTATTCTCCTGACGATTTTGTCCATGTTCCTGTTTCACAGACTGGGCCACCAATTCTTGTTTGGGATATTTTGCCACCATCGGTGAATGCTTTTCAAGTTGCTCCTCTAACTGTCTTTTAGCTGTCATTCTTTCTTTAAACTGTTTTCGACGTTCATTCAAAGTATCTTGATCCACATCCACAGGATTGTCCTGTAAATACTTACAGGCTTGGTGAAAATGTCTTGTGACAGTGATTTTCTCTGTCACTTTGTTGTCTACTAGTGGTAAACCTTCAGTGTCTTTGCACACGACTTCTGGTACCGATTCTTTCATATCCACATCCATTTTTATACCCTTTACATAAACGACGATAAATTGTAAATTACTGTCATTACTGCGCTTATTTATAAATACTAAGCATTAAAATTAAAAACCACACTTACTTTTCAAGTGATGAAACACTTATTTGGCCACAAAAATATAGAATCGTGTAATAAATCAACATCAAAAATTAAATTAAACGTTACAATCATGTGCTTGCGTATAGTACAATTTTAATTGCAGCAACTGCTTGAATTATCGATTATTGTTGATTGACACAGTAATTTTATATTTTATAAAGAAATCAAGTCAAGAGGTCAAGACTTGCGGTAAAAATGACTTTTGTTGTCGGGAATTTACCGCACATGTGAAATGACTTTGGCGCTGAAAGCATTCAAAACTACGCTAAACGCACAGATGCACTGCGTCGTGAACCATGCACCGTTCCTTTGTTTGTTTTAGAATAAATTGTGTTGTCACAAAAAGTTAAAATCAACTTATTATAAAAATGTCGATACAACTGAATTATTAGCTACAATACTTTTGAAGAACATAACAGCAAAATATACTATAAAATAGGTAATGAAATAATAAGTCTCATAATTCATTTCCAGCACTAATTTCCCCAATAGAAACTTGAATACAAGTCCTATTTAAAGTTTGTGTGTAGCCAGGTTTGCAAATGCATTTCGGAGGAATCCAGTAATAAAATGGGTAGCAAATTGCATTTTTGACACAACCGAGTTGCAAACTATCGAATTTACAATGTGTTCCTGCAGGACTGACACATCTTTTCATCTCGATGTCATAAACTTGAAGTTGATCCAAACATTCACATCGTCCATTTTTGCACACGACCATTCCCAAAGGATTACATTCATCTGGACCATAATTACAAGGCTTTCCAATCCCAGGAACACAATGACCTTCGGCATTCTCCAAGTATCCCGGAAGGCACTGACATTCCGTGTAATTGTAATGGTTTCCGCCTGAAATGGAAACGCAATGGGCGTTTGGAATGCAGCGACGATAAATCGAATCCCCTGATTCGGATTGTTGCTCTGTATTGTTAACGGATTCATTTTGTGAGCACTGACCACCGACTGTACTGACACACTGCGACGTAGTATTGTCCCAACGTTGATTGGACGGACTTTCACATTGACACACTTGACTTGTACAAGTTAGCAAGGATACAGGATTGCACGGTGTGTTCAGATCACAAGGGGCATTGTGGGATGCATATGTAACGTTACTTTCTTGGTTTTCAATAATAGCAGAGGAATTAGTGACAGTTGCAAAGACTGCAAGAAAATAGAGCAAACTCCACAAAGACATGATTCCTAATTAAGTATGACTTTGATCAAAAAAGTTATTGACGAAATACGAACGATATTGGAATTGGATCACACAATAAGGAACTGTAAACTGTTTGCAACAAGATTGAAATTGACACAGACGCTGTAAAGTCAAGTTCGTTCCAGTTTTCTTATTGCTTAAGTATATTTAAATTGAAATCACCATTTGTTGAGGATTTGCATAGCTTTGAAGATTAGCAACTAGCAACCAATAATGAAACACAACGCGGAACGCGTTTGTCTTAATCTGATAAAGTACTGCGTAAATGTAATCCATTATTTGCTCCTGCTTGTTTTTTGATGACAGGATCACGTCACAAGACGACATGATGACATCTTAGCTTTCAGTTGTGCTGTATACTTCTCAATATCTAGTGATGATATAATACTAATAATACACAACTTATGCATCAACCGAACAACAATCTTTCAAATTCTGGTGAGTGGTAATGATGACATAATAAACACGTTTATAGACTGAGTACATGAGGTGGAGGATCTAACAATCAAACAAATCAAACTTCATGTTGTTTGTTCAACTTTATCGTACACGTATGAGATTCGGAGTTTTATTAAGTATCACAGTAGTTGTGGTTCTTTACCAACTTAACCATATAACACAAACACTTGAGACTATATCGTTAATGCAATTAATGTTTGTACTGTTTAGTAAGATACCAAAATGGTTATCCAATGGCAAACCTGCTTGAGTTCAAGTGGCAAAGTGGCAATGTTGCTTCTCGCGTTAGCGTTAGCGCCTTAGCGCACTTGCATATTTTGTTTATTCCATATATAATGTCGATATTCTTGGCTCTGAGCCTGGATCATTGCTACATTTCATTCCACATTTTGTTGTTTTAGTAATCTAAAAGTAGTGCCTTTTTCTTTGCAACATTTGCAATTCATTAGAAAAAATGCGTTTCCAATTAGAAATTCTAGTTTTATTTCTTCTAACAACGCTCTCGGAGTCGTGCATAATGCGCACTAAACGACAGTCCAAAGTACAGAAACCGCAACCACAATTCCCAAAGCCACCCATTCGATTCAACGATAATGGGAAATTAAAGCTAGTCAATTTTGCAGATTTGTATGTTGAGATTTAGAAATTGATAATCTTATAATTCTGTTTTTAATGATCAAGAAAGAAATTAAGACAAATCTGATCAATTCTTCTGTTCCAGGCATTTCGGAGAAGCTCCAGACACAGCTTGGGGACCATTACAAGATTTCTTTTCGGCTGGTGTAATGACAGATATTTTGGCTTGGGAGCATCCAGACTTTGTCATCTTCACTGGAGATCAACTTACAGCTGAATCCATGTTTACGAATGGAACGCAATATGTTGACATATTAGTTCGTCCCTTGGTATCTGGTAATTACAGGTTGGGGTTTTTAATCATAAATCAATATTCAAATCCCATACATGAGATTTCTTAAAAGATTACTGTTTATTATTTACAAGCATTTTAAATATGTAACCCCCTATTACTTAATAACGGTATAGATGGGCATCTGTCTACGGTAATCACGATGTGGGTCCAAATGTCACCAGAGAATCCATTTTTGTAGCTGAGAAGAAATACAATTTGAGCTACACTCATCATAGTCCACAGGGCGTCTATGGGATAACAAATTACTTCTTACCTGTGTTTAGGCCGAAGGCAAACTTCACGCATGCAAATTCTGATGATTCCCCCGTCATGATTTGGTGGTTTTTCGATAGTCGTGGTGGCAGGGATCAGAATGGTCAGCTTCCAGAACATGTGGACACAACGGTCGTGTCATGGTTTGAACAAGAACATTTAAGATTGGCGAATCTATGGGGGCCTCTGCCTTCTCTTGCATTTATGCACATTCCAACGTATGCAAACAAGAAACCTGTACATTTTTGAGTGATTTGTCTGTTATAAAACAATTCATTTTGTATTCTCCAGAGATGAGTATCAAATGACTCAAGAAGAAGCTGAACACAATCCTAAATGCTCTGGTTTAATAGATGACGATGTCACTCCACAAGATCGACACACTGGTATCTTGCAAGCCTTACTCAGAGCAGGAACGGTGTCCACAGTTTTTGTTGGCCATGATCACGGTCTGCTTAACTAAAGTTCTACTTAAAAGCTTATCTAATTTTTACATAATGGCATAATGACATTGATCTTTGATATCTGAAGTATATAATCTTTTAACTTTTTTAATTTGAAGGCAATGCTTGGTGTTGTTTTTACAAGACCTTGGAACTATGTTTCAATCGGCACACAGGCTATGGCGGCTATGGAAGCTGGTCGCGGGGAGCTCGAGTTATTGACTTGGATTTTCGCAATTTGTCAAGTAAAAGAAATTATGTAAGGATGGAGTCGGGGGAAATTATTGACGAATTTCCTAAAATAAAAACACACATGTAAACTTAATATTTCGGCATTAGTTAAACTTTTTCATAACTTTTATGAAGTCCATGTCCATGCGTCCATGAATGAAATCAAGAAATTCTACACTACATCCGTTTGTCAAAATCACCAATGAATTTACAATTACATTAACTTTACAGGCGTATGTCAACTTTCTTGTAATCTGCATATGCCTAAGTAAGAGTTATAGGAAACGTGATCACATAACAGGTAGCATAGCATAGTAACCTAGTTTAGTCTAAAAGTAACCACGTACAGCGCCTATAACTCTTTTCATGATTAGAATGCACGCATTTCGATTAGAATTGATATTGCTCACACTGCAAATATTACAATTTTTGCATACAATTATATCACAACATTGACTTTTGTCGAAGAAATGTTTCATAAATGTTGATTGTTCATCAACTTCCAGTATGTGGTTCAAAAGTTAGCCAGGACTTTCTCCCTTGTTACACTATAGTAACTAATCGATTTAGGATACCAAAACTTTATACCTTCGCATCGACAAAATCTTTATCACTGAAATTCCAAAGCGGTAAAACGAAGAACGAGGGACCAAAATTCTATTAAAGCACACAAAAAGACGAGTTTTTCAGATTCATGTAACCTAGAATTCTGGGCTATTGTACGGAACCATGCCAGCTCTTTCGGCATTTGGCAGAAAATGGAAAGTGGGTACGGATGACTTTGTCTATCCAGGGTTAATGGATCTCATTGTCAAGCTATGCTGGTATAGTACACTGACTTCTAATTTATACTGAATTAATCAAACATTACATTCCGATTGCATCAATCTTATTCGTGATAGCAGTTGATGTAGGTATTACTGCCTGTCACAGAAACAAAATAAAGAATTTCTCTTTTGTTAAATATTTTTCAGGCTTGCAGCAGACTTGATAATATTCTGGAAAGGCTCAGCCACTTTTGAATGTGAAGAAAAAAATGTATTAGAGTTAGAGATTTATCTTTGGGGAATATTCTTCATTCTCTTGGTCAGTATCCTCATGGACGTAATGATAATTAAACTAAGTGCAACTAGCTACATGTCCGATACAGAATCCCGTCTCAAAGTTGTTCCGTGTCTGTACATTCGATTTTTTCTAATATGTTTCGACGTCTTATGGACCACGTTGGGAGCGATTTCGTCATTTGGACACCCTTCAGTATGTGATGTATCACTGGTCACCTTCACCAAAAGTAAATCTACTTGACGTATATAATACATTTTACATAGGGCAAATAGGATAAGTAATAATTATAGTTTGTCCTAACAATTAGGATTCATCGTCTGTAATTGGATAGCCACTTGCATTTTCATTCTTATGTGTGCTATTATTTCGGATCCGTTTGGTAAATTTCGGTCATTATCGACCTGGGATTATGATCGGCTGGGTTTACCGTACAATGACAGAGCACAAGCATGGGAAACCAGATGCAAAATGCTTAGTTGTTTATGTTGTCGACCCTACGAAGATGATGTCATTCGCAACAGCTTTCAGGAAATTGGCAGTAAGCTTTATACATTTTTAATTTTATCTTATTAATGTGCAAAGAATACTTTGCCAAATGGAATCCCAAGACGCATTGAAACAGTTACGTCAATCTCTCTTAACAAAGGTTGGAAAGACTGTAAAACGTGTTTTTATATTTTAAACTTTTATTAGAACTGTTCGGATTCTTTTTCCAAGATACAAATCTTGTCCCAACGGATGTCGCAGTGGGTCTTGTGGCTATCTATGTGCATAATCGGCAATTGAAGAAGGCTGCTGAACAAGAATCAACGGATCGCATAATGAACCAAGGTTTCAACCCTAGACACAAGCCGGCTATTGCAGAGGACACGAGTATCTTGGCCACTGCCGAAGAGATTTGTTGCATAAATTACTATTTGGAGTTAATCGTTGCTTGTTACGGATGGGTAGGGGTACTAGCGTACAATTGGAACCGTAAAAGGGAATATCTCAGTTTATGGAAAGGAATTAAATGTTGTGCCTGTTGGACTTGGAGGTATGCAAATGGGGTCCATCGTCCATCAACTCATTCAATATTTAAAAATTGATCATATTTGGGAAATTGAAATTGGAAAAACTTATTTATATACACTTTACAGAAAGACACATACTGCCGTAATAGAAGGAGATAACTGTTGTTTTTGCAATACGGCTGCCATGATCCAAATAAGTAAACGGAATGCAAACGACATAGTCTACGCCTCCTTCAAAAGTGGATTCTTTGAACAACCTTTCTTTGTGGTTGTGGATCACAAAACGAAGGCCGTTGTGGTGTCCATAAGAGGAACGGGGTCAATTAAAGACGTCATTACGGATTTAACCATAATGCCGTCTCCAATATCGTTCGATTATCCGCCATCGTATATGGTAAATGCATCCTCGCTATGATATTCATTTTGAAACAATTCTAGAATGTTGTACTCATTTGTGGCACAATTTTATATACAGGCACATCAAGGAGTGGTTTTGGCTGCCTATAAAATACAAACAAAGCTTGAGGAACTGCAAATTCTTAAGAGGCTGCTACAACAAAACCACTACCAATTAGTGTTCGTTGGCCAAAGTTCCGGAGCTGCAGTGGCAACAGTACTAGGATTTTGGATGCTGAAAGAGTTTCCTGATCTCAAAGTGTATGCTTATTCGCCTGCAGGTGCGATTTATGAATGATATGTACTCTTTGGAATGACATCATCAATATAATATTACACGCTAGCGTTAAGACAGAAGGCAATACGAATGAAACTTTTAATGACTTTGTAGCACTATTTTCATTGGACGCTGCGAAATTCTCCGAACGCTTTGTGACCACTGTCACATATGGTGACGACGTCGTGGCACGACTCACATTTGGCAGTTTTGCAAACTTCAAGCGTGAAGTCATGTGTGCTGTCGAACAATGCAGGACGCCAAAGGTTTCCTTTTCTTATAATTCAGTAATATTCATCTTCCTCAATGTTTGACACTACAAATCAATTCATTGTCATTTTAAATTGTAACAGTACAAACTTATGACGCGATTATTACCATTACATGGAAAGAAGCTTCCAGACATTGAATTTTCTGATGTGTGTAAAGCACAAGTGACTAGTGGACCAAATCTGTCTCGATATAAATCCTCGGCAGATATGCACATGCATCTTATGCATGATATGTCGTCTGATCCCATATTCAGTCCAATGTACATGCCTGGAAAGATTCTTCACATCACAGAAAAACAAAGGTTTGAATAATATCTTCCGATTTCATTTCAAATGAATTCCTGACTAAGATTATGAACGCCCATCTTCATTCAACTTAATTAACAATCGTTTACTTTTTTTTAAAACACTACTGTAGTGAACTGGATAAGACTTATGGTTGTAAATGGCAATTTAAGTGGGTACATCGGAAGGCATTTGGAGAAATCATAACAAGCCCACGAATGCTGCAGGATCATTTGCACATTCGTATGGAAAAAGCATTGCAGGAATTTGAATTTGTCATCAAAAATTCTCCAGATCGTCTCAACCGTCTCAACGATCTCCACGATTCAAATTGCTGAAAGAATTCGTCGCCATCGCTAATTACAATTACCCATTTATTCAATCAACCGACTTTCCGATCAAACCAAAGTATTTCTCGAAATTTATTAATCGATTACGTCATTACATGAGACTTACATGAGAGAGAATGAGGCCGTGCAAAGGGAACGTTGAGAGCTGAGAGGTTGGTTTGGTTTCCCAGAATTCATAAAAGCGTTTCCGTTTTATTCAATTATTTGCGTAGTCGAAATATGTTCTTATGAATGAAAACTGTTCAAAACGTCCGTATACATGTCATGGTCGGTCAAAATTCCACAGCAAGAACACAATTCGGCACACATTAATTCAAAGCAACCATGTCTGGACCTGGAGATAGAAATAGCAAATCCGAATAACTGTCTTTCTCACTCAAACAATATTAACAATAAATGTCATATAATGTCAATGTTTTCCATAATGTCATAATGCCCTTTCATTTACGAATTCTAATCTGTTCATCGGCACCAGGCATCGGCGGTTAGGGAAGCTGACATCTTGGAGCTCGAGTTATTGACTTATAGATTTGCGCAAATTGGCAAGTAAAGTAAATTATAGATTACGCAAGAATGGAGACAGGGGAAATTATCGACAATTTCCTAAAATAGAAACGTTTAAGAAACTAATGAAATACTTCAGAATTATTTAAACTTTTTTTTTACTGATTTTATTAATGTTTAAGAGTGAAGAGTCTATGAATGAATGAAATAAAACGTTCTACATTATATCCAGTTATCAAAATCACAAATGAATTTGCATACTGACATTCAGAATACACGCACATTGTCAACGTTTCTTGTACTGGAACTGGAAGTTTACGCGTTGAGTTACAATTTCATGTCATGCTGCCCGTAATCCAAATTAAGTGAATACAATGGTAATACAATTAAAAATCACAGTACAAATTAAAAGAACAGCAACAATTTGGTGCATAAGAGTAAAGCTACTAGCAGTGGAAGGAACGAAAAGACAGTCAATGGGATCCAATTTCTTGTCCCGTTTGCTCCGTCCACGTTCCAACATTCTGTTAGCCGTTTTGATGACATCTGGACCAATGTAGAAATTTACTCTGCTGTCTCCTGGTGTTGGAATGAAAGCTTCATCTGCATAATACCCCATTTCCGCTGTAACTGCAACTTGTCTCGTAGGAATCATCCCGACTGAAATCCCAGGTGAGCCATCCAATGTTACATTCGTAGCAAACAGACCACGATGATTGACACTAAGCTGAAACAAATCAACAGCTCTTGTATGACTTTCCCAGATAGTCAACGGTTGAGACGCTGGAGGAAAGTGTCCGTAATTCGGGAAGAAGTCCAGGGTTCCCAAACATAATAGAGTTGCGTAGTGATTCGCAGGTCCGACCCAACAGTTTGGATTTGTGGATGAAGAACAGCCATCTGAATGAATAACATCCACAAAGTAAGCGTCACTACGTCGTAATCTCATGTCCATATTTTTCGTTTCCAGGTATGGGGCAGACGGGTCTAGTCCAGTGATTCGATTGAATCCTCCTGGTGCCCTTCTTCCAGCCAAACCCATAAGGTGAGCTCCAACTGAATGACCAATTCCCCAAATGTACATGTCGGGTGATCTTCGTCGTAATTCTATAACTATTTCTCCAAGCCATTCTCCAACTGGTTGAGTATTCGCAACGGATTGTTTGTAATCAATCGGATTTGTGACAGGAGAACCCCAACCGACCAAAACGACAGTCTGACCACCGTGACGAAGGAGAGTATTCTTCAAACTGTGCAACCAAGGGGCGTTAATGTCATGTCGATAGCCATGAGTAACAAAAATCACTCTGCCTTTGGTAGTTTTCCATCCGTCTTGATCTGCGATTTGTTTCCAAATGTCTGCTGCCGTGAGGGGATCATTTAATGAGAAACATTGAGGATTTCCTTTTTCAGAGTAAACGGAAATTGTTTTTGTAATTTCATACAGAGACAATGGCAAAGGCAAAGATGACGAGGAACCAACCACTTGTTCTGCACTCAAGGTCAGTAACAGTAGAACAACGCAACGCAAATTAAGTCCACGTTCTTTAAAACAAGCCATTTTGAAAAACAAAGTCTTCAGCAAATATTTTGATGTTTACAAGACTGAAAGTGGCGTATTTCACAAAGTCAGGGGCAGCTGACTGTATCGATCTGAGAGAGTGTGTTTCCCTTCGGTTTTTGGAACGTGCCCAAGCAAGCAAACGATTCTTCCTACTTCTTCATCATTATAAACCCGTTCCAGAAAAGACGGATATCGCACATGACAGTGACAGTAAAGCTACTGTGGCCTTGCATCCAATTGCTTTATCAAGCCCATCTCATCATCTTGGAAACTACGAGAGACAATCTATTTCTGGCTTGTTTTGTAAGCAATGGCAGCAGAAAGCTATATTTTACATCTACTAATCATTTTCTATCGTCGCTTCCCAGTGTCTGTGGCTGGTAAACAAAGAACTTCCTACGTGCTCAACATGAAACACCGGACCATTAACCAGCACTTTCATATTAACAATCCCAATTCTCAAATTACCACCTTGAAGCGAATGCATAAACAGCATTGAATACGAATCACTATATCATGTAAATTATTGTTACGAATGCCGACCAGTTTCCTTTACTACCAATGAACTACATTTACCACGATTATGCAATTGCACAATAAAGACAATAATTAATTTCCCACAGCTCTGATTTATTGCCTCTGAGTTAAAAATTGCATGCAATATTCTCTCAAACCTTTCCAATACAATAAATTCGTATTTCATTTCTAAATGTGAAAACTGATCACGCCTGATGATGATTGCGTAAGATAGTCTAAATAACTAGCAAGGTTGAATTAATATATGCAAATCAATATTTGTGCATGTTCGTTTGTTGACTTTTGTTGGGGCACGTCACTATAAACGTTGGTTTTGGTGCTCTTTTCATCATGAAATCAAAGAAAAATACATTGGAAATAAAAACAAAACCCAACAATTTGAATTCCCTGAATGAACTTTCAATTTCACTCAAGAAGATTTCAAACTTTGTTCTAAATTGAAAACAGGCTATCTGATCTGATAAGAAATCAGAGCAGTCGGTGAAATGAACTTAACAAAACGCATTACATTTTATAAAAGAACGAATTTCACACGATACGATTTATTTTGTGCTATAAAGCTCAACAATCCTCCCCACAGCGACCCCCGCGTAGGATACCATGGAGGATTAAAGCTTTCCACCCAATTTATTTTGTACTTTTTTGTTGTTGAAGTAAACATCCCCATTATTCTCACATTGTGAATCATTTGAAAACAAGTAGGTCGGTCGAAGAGCAATTGTGTTTATTATGCTTGCCAATGTAGCATAGAGAGAACAATGGCCAATTGCACTTTCATGTTTTTGCGTTTTTGTAGTAGTATCAAATAACTAGTCACTGCTCACTAACACTGACAATGTTATTTGACGTCTGGCACTTGTCATACAACAATAAGGCACGTCAGTGTCGACAGCACCATCAAAAATTGAAGGAATGCTTAACTGTACTTGTGTGTGCATTATTGTGTATCTGTGATATAGCGACAGCTAACTGAATATACGTAGTTCTGTAATGTAAATGTAAAAAGCTAAATCATTTTCCATGATACTTTCCTTCGCGGTAATTCAACAAGAGACCGTCCAAAAGTCGAAGGTAAAGTCTAAACACGAGGAGGCTTTGACCCAAACAAAAAACCTACAACAATAGCAATAGTATAGAAGTAGACAAGTCTCACCGTTCACAAATCTGTCAATACTAAAAGCACTCTTGTGCGCTTTCTATCCTCCGTGCGATCACACGAACAGATTTTTGCGTAGTGCCTCTGGGGAATTCACCTTGCAATTACCATTACATTGCATTAGCAGTATTTTTTTATTACATTTACCTGTGGCACAAGAGGAAACTGCCAAAATTGTGAGCAGGAGTCTTCCACACTTCCAGTTTGCATTTCAATGCGTGCCAACACACAACGAAGACAGTTCAACTACACAAAAACCGTATAAACGTAAAAGCCAAGTCAATCAATCTCATTTACAAGTTTCTGGTCATCTTGGATAGGTGTTTTTGTGTCTCGTTTCTTATGCAGTGCAGTTGTTTACGGCTACTGTCTTGTGCAACACTAAACACCTAAACACTTCTCAGAAATCCAACCTGTTCACAAATCACAACACTAAACGTACCTGTACTGTAATGCATGGCATCATGCATGGTATTTCAGAATTAATTACTCTGGATTTTTCAAACCTTGCGATTTTCTGTGACAAGCAATATAATAAGCCGTAAGTGTTTGTAATACAGTCGTAGTAGTATAATGTATTAATAAGTGCGTGTTTACTGGAACGATTTGTTTGCAAAACATTCACATTGACAAATTGACATCAACAAACATTTTGTGGTTGGTGGTGCGTCATCCAGGTAAACAATTTTTTGCTGAGATTATTATAGATTTTAAGGAGCGTGTAACGATGAGATGCTGGCAGTCGAATTAATTAGATGTTACCTTGCCTTTTCACATTGATTTTGCATAGAAAGAATGAGCCAACATTCCCCAAATGTAAGACATGATGGAACTGTAAATGACAGCTTTGAAATTTCCAGCGATGATTACTCATTGCCAAGAAATGGTGACGTGGACATTAATGAGGAAATTTTTGTAGGTTCTTCTATGAATTTTAATTGATGTGTAAATGCATTTTAATTTTCTGGGTTATCATTAAAATGAGCCTCATGCAGAAAACAGAATGCTGGATGTAATAATTGTACTTAGAACGTTGCGTGACTTTAATTATTGTTATTGTTACTAGAACGAAGACACTCATCCTCGCGTTCCCCCACGAGGGGTACAGAAAAATAATGACAAATCATCCCCTTTGGATGACAAGGCTGTCATTGCCATTCTCGAAATGGAGTGTAAGATTAAAGGCAAAAGACCAAAATATGAAGATGAAAATGAAGCAGCGGACAATTCCACAAACTTTTTTATCCTTGGAATTGATAAACTAGAAGAAACCGTTGGGAACTTTGTTAACCAGCATCGCAAAGTGTTGAAGAGTGCTTTCATTATTGTTCTCTTTGCTCTGTACAATGCATACCTGATTGGTGCAATCCATTATGCTACGCAGTATGAAATACCGTTGAATTGGTGTTCCGGAGTGGGACTCCTTGTTATTTTAACTATTATTGTGTATTGGAGTCTGTTTTACTATTTTGTTTTAAAAGCATACCTTGGGGTTAAAATACAAGAATGGATTTTGGATCCTATGGCCTTTTCCATGAATATGGTCTGGAAAAAAGTGTAAGAACATACTTTACTAAACACCTTTAGTACTAGACGACTAAACCAGAGACTGGACTTCATATATTCATCTCCAATAATGTGAATTCGCCAATTTTGTATAGATACGTCCGCGTCGCATTTGGTGGACTCTTGTTGGCATCCATTTCTGCATTTTTATTAGTTGACTCAAGACATCAACCGAGAAGAATTTTATCGGCGTTTTGTATTTTAGTCATTTTATTCGTCGGATTCGTTTTATCCAAGCACAAACGACGTGTGAAATGGAGGCCTGTATTTTGGGGGTTGTTTCTCCAATTTTCATTTGCGTTATTAATTTTACGATGGGATGGTGGGAGAGATTTTCTTAATTGCATTAGTCAAAAGGTATACAATGTAACGTAACTCAAACGTGTAAAAAATGACGATTAAGTCATGATGATTGATTACATGACAATTCGACATGCGTTCCATATTTGCAGGTGAAGACGTTTTTAGATTTCGCAGAACATGGATCATCATTTGTTTACGGTCATTTGGCGTCTGGTGTAATTCGCTCGTGGAATACGACAACTTACCCAAACATTCATAATGAGAACATGCTAATTCCCCCATTGTTTGCGTTCAAGGTAATTTTGGTGCTCATAATATTCTATTTACGAATTATCAATTTGAATATGATTTGATTTCATAAGTTTGTAAGATCGTAATACATTTTGCTCTTTAGGTGCTGTCCACTATATTTTTCTTTAGTTTTGTTATTCAAATCTTGTATCATTACGGCGCAATGAACTGGGTTGTCACAAAAACAGGTTGGCTCTTGCAGGTATGCTTAGAATTTTGAGTTATATGTGATGTAGTAATAAAATATAAAAGCATGCTTGATTAGAATTGGTAAGGAATGTATGAAATGTACAGGTGACAATCGGAACTACTGCTGCAGAGTCAATGAACGCCTCAGCAAACATTTTTTTGGGAATGGTAAAATAAACATATCGCTAACTTTCATGTTTGCTCACGCTTACTACGTGAGGACTTCAAAAATTCAAAATGTAATTTTTACAGACGGAAACTCCAATTCTGATCAAACCGTACTTGGCAGAAATGACGCTTTCAGAAGTACATGCGATGATGACAGGAGGATTTGCTACTATAGCTGGTATTACATTGACCTTATTAGTATTTCACGACACGTTTCTACTTTATGCATTTATGTGAAATAACGCAAAATAAGGTGCTGGAATGGCTGCTTATATTGGATTTGGAATCAATCCTGGGTATCTGCTGTCAGCTTCCATAATGGCGGCTCCAACGGCATTGGCGTTTTCCAAACTAATATATCCAGAAACTGAAGTTTCAAAGACAACTGCCGACAAAATCGTCACCATCGACATAAAGTACTACACACTGACATCATTTCATAGATATTATAAGTGCTCGTAAATGATAATATGTTCATAATTTTACCTTAGACGAGAAGGAAATGCACTTGATGCTGCAGCGCAAGGTGCAATTCAAGGACTGCAACTTGTGGGATGTGTCATTGCAAATCTGATTGCATTCATTTCGTTCATTGCTTTCCTGAATGCTGTCGTAGGTTGGTTTGGAGGATTAGTTGGTGCAGATTACTTGTCCTTCGAAGTAAGCATAAATATTACACATTTATCAATTTATTATAAAATATCATTAAATTTTATTAAAGTAACAGTAGTGAAGAATCAGTTAACCTTAGCTTCGTTGTTACTTAAACGTTTCAGTGGATTCTGAGCAAAATGTTGGTACCTGTAGCACTGCTAATGGGTGTCGATCCAGAGGAAGCTGAAGACGTGGCTTTGTTAATTGGGTTGAAAACCGTTGTCAATGAATTCGTGGCTTATCAAAGACTTTCTACCATGTCTATTTCGGTACACTTTGCTTTCCTATGCAACTAACGAGCTAAAATTTTTACTTTTGGGAACTCAAACCGTCATCCCATGATTGCACGTTACGATTGTTTGATGGTTTCAATTTTAGCCACGAAGTGAAGCAATAGCCACATACGCCTTGTGCGGATTCGCCAATTTCGGATCCCTTGGAATCATGTTGGGGAGTTTAAGTTCATTAGTACCAGAACGAAAGTCGGATTTTGCAAAAGTTGTTTTGCGGGCTCTCATGACCGGAGTTGGAGTCGGATTACTAAACGCTTGCATGGCCGGAGCTCTTATATCAGTTCCAGGATATGCGGAATGGAAAGGAATATAACAATTTTCAAAATACCATTTTTCGAATTCTACCTTTCCAATAATTAATAATTAATAATACACAGTTCAATTTTTGATCATTATAGTATACACGTTGTTCCCATACCTAATTGTTATCCATAGAGCACAATAACATTCTATGAATGCGTCCTGACCTGACCTTCCTGACACCTATTTAATTGTAAACAAAAATGATAATGACAAAAATTGCCTTTCGCACATTAGAACCAATCTTATCTGACTGAAACTTGTGTGCAGTTAAAACGTTCACCGTTTTATGAAGGGTCGAATGTAAATAAAATACAACTGATGATTTAAAAAACCAGCAGCAGTCTTTGTATTATGTATTGAAATTTTCTTTGCAGCTCTGCTCATGTCATGTCATAGGTCATAGCATTGTATGTATCAGTTAACAATTTTGTGACCTAAACTTTTTCATGAACTTTTTCATGAGGTTCCTGAGACTCTTGAGCTCAAATAGATAAAGACTAAAGAGTGAGAGGAGTCTCTGAATGCGGCAGTCCATGTGAGATTGAAAACGAGAATAGTACCAGAAAGAAAACTCACATTTCAATTGTAATTTAACTTTCTTAAACATCATTCAGTGATGTGCTTTAAAGTCTGTTCTTTTAATAATTAGTGTTCGATATCCGATTCACATCTGTGTATTAAATTGTACAGTTCCATCAAATAAGAATGATTTTTACTCTAAGTTTAAGTTACCTCCGGCTATCAAAGCTAAAGAATATTTCTTCATTATTACGTCATTCTCATTATCATTACAGTAAATCCGTAGGATTAGATTCGATTAAAACCTTTGACGTCATCGTTGTCGGTGGTGGTCATGCCGGGACGGAAGCTGCCACAGCTGCCGCCAGAATGGGTTGTTCCACTGCCTTGTTAACGCACAAGTTTGACACAATCGGTAATTGAATTTTTGTGGTTTTGTCGAATTTAGTTTACATACTAGTATTAAATTATTAAATTCACTAAAAGCACTAAATTCAATTCAATTTATTTATTGTATGTTATCTTTGTTTCATAGGTGAAATGTCATGTAACCCTTCGTTTGGTGGTGTGGGTAAAGGTCATTTAATTCGTGAAGTTGATGCATTGGATGGTGTCTGCGGTCGCATTTGTGATGTGTCTGGAGTTCAATATAAAGTAATATAATTATATAATAGATTTCTTTGTCAATTTGAGTACTACAGTTTCCAGTGTCTTCTTAAAAATTAATGCGTCAAACATTCTTATGGTAGGTATTGAATCGTCGGAAAGGCCCCGCTGTGCAAGGACCCAGAGCTCAAATTGACAGAAAATTATACAAAAGGCACCTTCAGGCTGAAATGAAAGAAACCAGGAATTTGGAAATTATTAGTTGTTCCGTGGAAGATCTCATTCTTGATCAAGAGCGATGTTCTGGTGTTGTTTTAGGTGCATTTTATTACTTTGAAATGTCTTTTGTCATGATTTGACTTTTGATCATTCAACGAGATTGTGTTTGTGATTTGATATTTTTAGAGGACGGACGTTCTTTGAAAAGTTCAGCAGTTGTACTTACGACAGGAACATTTCTTCGTGGGGAAATCAATATTGGATTAGAACGTCGTCCAGCAGGGCGTATTGGGGATGGACCATCCGTCGGATTGGCAAAAACTCTTGAAAACATTGGTTTTAGAATGGGTCGACTGAAAACGGGTTGGTTTCTGAAAATGTAGTTTTTCAGTCCATAATAGGAGGGTGTTCAAAGAATTATAAAATTACAAATACTTTCGTAGGTACACCTCCAAGAATTCATAAAAATTCCATCGATTACAGTAAGCTCGAAGTGCAGATGGGTGATGATCCTCCGTTGCCGTTCTCTTTCTTAAATCAAAAAGTTTGGATTCATGTGAGTATTAAAGTAAATTAATGCTGGTTTGTATGTTTTTGAAAAAATTAAATTTAAAGCGATCATTTTCATCATAGCCGCAAGATCAGCTAAAGTGCTATCTCACGTTGACCACCACAGACGTAGAAGATGTTATTCGTAGGAATTTGCATTGCAATCGTCATGTAACAGAGGAGACAAAGGGGCCAAGGTATTGTCCATCGATAGAATCAAAGGTACTCCGATTTCCTGGTCGAATACATCAAATATGGCTGGAACCTGAGGGTTTTGATAGCGACCTGATATACCCGAATGGACTTTCGTGCACGTTACCAGCAGAGGCTCAACTAGAAATGCTGAGAGTAAATCCGATTAGCATAAATTAGTGTATCATTTCTTTTGACTTTTGAGAGATGTTTCACACATTTTATGTTATTGTTCAGACTGTCAATGGACTTGAGAAAGCTGAAATGGTGAGACCTGGTTATGGAGTCACCTATGATTTCATTGATCCACGTGAACTTTTAACTACATTAGAAACGAAAAAGATTCCTGGATTATTTCTCGCTGGACAAATTAATGGAACGACTGGATACGAAGAAGCTGCAGCTCAAGGAGTATTTGCAGGAGCAAATGCTGCCGCTAAGGTAAAATGAATTCTGATATAGTAAAAGAGTTGTGGGATACTTTTCCACTTACAGCCGTTGTGATACGTTGGATTTACGAGTTTAATGTTTCTGATATTTCTTGGTTTTATTTACATAGGTTTTAGAGAGAAATCCTCTTTCGATTGACCGGTCTGAAGGTTACATAGGCGTTCTTGTCGATGACCTGACTACTTGTGGTGCCCCTGAACCTTACCGAATGTTTACTGCACGATCTGAGTTTCGTTTGTCACTCCGACCCGACAATGCAGATGTGCGACTGACAAAAAAGGGTACTTTCTGCATTTCTGGTATTGAAAAGTTGAATTTTACGACCAAAGAGAATAATATTACATTTGCTTGAATTGTAGGGTACGATATTGGATTAGTGTCTGAGCATAGATATCAACGTATGGAAAAGGTGAAAAGGGATGTTGAAGACAAAATAGGAATATTGAAGTCTATTTCTATGCCTCTTAAACACTGGGGAAAGGTTTTCGGAGAGAAGGCTCACTTTACGACAACCACTACGAAAAGGTTTACACAAAATATTAACTATGTTTAGAAAATGTACTCATTATAGACATTACATAATGAAAAGTACAAGACTGTAACTCTAATGTTATTTTTCGTTAATGCCGTTTAGTCTATTCGAAGCTTTATCATACGATTGCGTGGATGTAGCAGATTTGGATCGTAGCTGTAGATCTATACTACCTACAGATTTTTTCGATGACATAGAAGTGTGTCGTCGTGCCAAAATCATGGCCTTATACCATTTAGCAATCGAACAACAATCAAATGAGGTAGACAGACTGAGAAAAGAACGCAAACTTCGTTTTCCAGAGAATTTTAACTTTAATGAGTAAGTTTATTAAGTTTTTAGTCCTTATAACAAACAATGCAATCGTAATAAATCTGACAATTACTTTTTGTTGATTAATTTCAGTCCTAAGCTTAATTTGTCGAAAGAAGAAATTGAAAAGCTGATGGAGGCTACCCCAAGTGATGTTAGTTTTTTCACTAGTATACAACTTTCAACGTTTGTGCACTGAATTGCTAATTAATTACCATTTTCGATGTAGATTTCCGCCGCCAGCAGAGTTCCCGGTGTCACTCCTGTAGGCATTATAAGACTAATTCAGGCAATTAAACAGCAGTCGGTGACTCCTTCCGTACTTTTACCTCCGTGATAACTAATTAATAACATATATTCTAAATTAATACTATGTACTATGTACTACAATAACATGCGTTAAACACTTTTTACAAAGAATATAAACTAGTCGATTAACAATATTATAACTCTAGTAAATTATTTATCGATACTATTTACAAGGTTTGTTAGCTTTGGTTTCTGCTCATTACTGTGCGACAATGAGTAAAAAAAGTTTTACCTCTTTTTTCATTCGCAGCAGCATTCACTTACAATTAAATTTTATCTTACGACTAGGTTAGGTATTCATGTTATTTGTCTTAAAATATTGTCTGACATCGTAACTGAAGCATTTATACAGTTTGGCAAATGTCTACTTAATTCTAATATTTGGTTAAGCTCATTCTAATCTGGCACAGATAATACAACTATAATTTATTATTATAATTACCACCAGTTACTATACTACACTACACTACTTTTTAATATTTAACGGCCTTCGCGTAAAAAGGCTGAATGTCAGAAATTGTAGTCCGTCGAAGTCTGCCATTTTTGTATCCACAGAAACTGAATCCGGGAATTTCCCGGAGAAGTACACTTTTTTATTTTTTATTTTTGTAAAATTCCGAAAACGCGGAAATTGGAATTCGGCTCTCCCACCAGC
>JABASF010001639.1:0-20325 GCA_019776145.1 Harlomillsia oculata
ACGACCCGATCTACATGATATGTACACACACACTTTTGGTTGGGAAAACTGAAAGTCATGAAGAATTCAATTGACATTGACATTGACTACACTGCTTGTAGTCGAAATAAATCTACTATATAAGGGAGACTGCTAGTTTTGTAATATAAGTGAGTATTTTTATTAAAAATGAAGTGGGTGCGCGATGATATCAAGAGCAAACGAAGGAGGACCGAGGGGAAAGTTGAAGTATGGAAATTCAAAGTCAATGCCATTGCCAAGGGAGGGAGGGTTACGAAAAACTAATAAATTCAAGGGTAAAGGCAGCAAAATGAAGTAACGTTGTATACTACACCTTTTCAATTTTCATACTTAATGTCAAGACAAGAATTGTCAAGAACTGAAATTGAAAGTGAACAATTATAGACAAAAACGAATCCATCCGTCGTTTAGTTTCTTTGGGTATCACTCCAGCTTCCAACAGAATTCCAACTTTCCTTAGTTGTTGTTCAAGTTCATTTTTTATATAGTCTATTTTCACTCAGTGAGTTGCTTATGAATACCGCTCCTGATTAAAATTCACTCACACAAGACACGTGAAATTTATGGGTTTGAACAAACAGACCCTCAGAAAATTTCAGAATCCATTTCAGGGGTGAAGCGTTCAGAAGGTTTTCATTTTCATTCAAAAAAGACTCCTTCATCCACTTCATCCTTCATCCCGGTAAGGTTATTTCTGTAGCTTTTCTCTTTAGTGAGCGGAAGGGAGAAAAGAGACAGAAGGAGAAAAGTGGATAGTGATTGCGGAATGAGATTCGGGTCACGTTCCGAAATATGAAGATGGGAAATGTGCTCGAGACATGTGTAACTTCCGTCCCGTCAAACACAAACATATCAATGCGTCGTCTCGTCGGCACAAGACGACGTGTGCATTGCCTTCACCAGTCACACGACGACGAGTTGTTTCCCCCCTTCCCTCACTTTCACTCTGAAGAAAGAAAACGTCTCTTCAGTTTCAGATGTGCAAGGGTGAATGCAAGATATAGTCGAATTGGAGACAAGGACATCGGCGTTGGGACTTAATATCATCCAGCTAATAATACACAAGACGCAGAATGTGTTCTTCATGAAGTAATTCTATATTCTCTGAATGAACAGAAAATGTATTTCCCATTGCATCATCATTATTCTCAAGATCACTTGAGCACTACTGTGCTTCTTCTTCTCTTCCTGTCTTCCTCTGTCAACTGGTTCCAATTCCAACTGTATATTCGAGATGAACCGACGAGATGGGATGCTTTTGACTTCAGTTTTTGGCCCAAAGGGAAAAGTCACAGAAGATTCGGCTTCAGCTTTCACACGGCTTCTTATTAAGATGGTGAGCACGGTATGGAACACGCAGCATCGCACGCACCAAAAGCAAGTTTTTCTCTGTCTTGTCTTTGTAAAGGACGAGACGTCAACAGTCTATACATTCTGCACATATAACAGCCACAATTCCTTTGATTCGTCTTGTTGTTATGAATGACACGAATGGTATTCATACGAAGTTTTCCTTGAAACGACGAGGAATAACTAAAATCTCATATTTCACACCAAATGTTGCCTTCCTTGGACAGATTTAGTTTCTTTGAGGTTTCTTTTTATTGAAAAGGGCAAAACAAAATAAAACTTTGGCAGTGGCATTGGCATTGATGTGGTTTTGTGGCATATCTATATTGCATTAATCATAAACCACAATTTTTGAAGTCTCATATCCTTTTGACGTTCACATTCTGGTCAAATTCCCACAAAATCCAAAATCTCATTTCATCCTTCTGTGATTTCGAAAGCGTCATTACAAAATGATGAAACCATTTGAGATACAGAATTCGTTCATTTGGTGTGAGAGAAGACGGAATGAGCACATCGACGAGTTTTAAGTGAATGGATTTTAAGCCAAAGTGGAATCCTTTGGTGGTCCTCAGGGACTCATTTTTCACAGGAGCAAATAGGGAGTATCATTCTGTTCAAACGACGACGTTCCCTTTTCTTTCCCCCGCAAAAATAATAAGGAAAAAGCGACGACCGGGCATCAGGTGTTGGGTTTCGAGATCGACCCTTAAATCAATGAATCTTCCGACATCACAACAACCCTCAGGAGAACATTCTTCCCCTTCTCATTGTAAAATACATTGGATACCACACCGTTCTACTACTCTGGAGATTTTCAAAACGAAATACATATACATTCCACCAGAGGACAAACATTTTACGTTTTGCTACCACACCAGTCTGGTTTGTTACATTTACAGGATTCAATAAGTCCACAAATGGACTCGAGTTTGCAGTAGACACAATTTCGTGAGTCTCAAAATGAAATGACTTAAAAGGAGAACGACGAACGAGACACTTGGAGACACACTGTTCAGTTCCGGTGTGCTCCTGTGTATTGGCATTGTTGCTGATGCCTTCGACAAATTCGGCCAAAATGTGTCGAGTTAAAATGGTTTTCAAGTCAAACTTCCCTTTGTCATTGTCCATCTTGTGTTTTCGGGACTTCTGTTCACACGACGTTTCATTACAAAGCCCATTCCCCTAATGAGAATGTCTTTCCGTGACACGAGCACAACACAAGGCGGTCCTCCGTTGTTCGGTTTGCTCTTATTGAGAGATTGAGACATGCTGTTGCACGACTGTCTTTGGCTGCCAGTCTTTGAAAGAGACAAGAAGACATCCAGGCATTTCTCAAAATTGAAAAAATTCTTTCGGATCGGAAACTGCAAACGCAGTTCAAACTGTTTACTTTATATACGCTCAACATAAAATTATGTCTTGTAATTTGCACATGATCAGTATAGGCTAATTTCAATTTCAAGCCCTGCTCTCAGAACGTATACGGGAAGATCAGAAGTTGAACAACATTCTACTTTATGAAGGTTGAAGAAAACTTATGAAGGGACTTTCTGCCATTATGTTCGGATTTGTCAGTTGTGCAATACGAAGGCGGGAGACAGCAATCGCATCCATGAACGTTGCATGAAGGAGTACAATGCGTATTCTTTAGGATGAGTTTTTTGTTGCTGTGCGTGAGGGAAAAAGTCAGAGGCATATTACGCATCGATGAGAATTCATTGGGAAAATTAATTAAAAGTTTCCGGAGAAAGTTCAAGACTCATCATTTTTCTGTACAAAAAAAAACATGCTCAACTTGGGAAAAGAATGGGAAAAGAATTTCTGTATTTTGCTTCCGGCTGAAACGAAGCGTGTCAAAATTCGAAGCTAGCAAAAACTATTTATTATGCAAAGTGAAAGTATACAACTTGTAAGATGGCTGGTATTATTAATTGCTTGGGTTCTGAATTGGACATGAATACTAGTTAATAAAATTACGAAACCCGAACAAATTGTTGGCATTTCTTCAGGAGAAGAAAGTTGTAAAAGTACGTTTCTGTCAAGAAGGTATCTGTATCTGTATCATACATAAAGTGACACGAAAGATCCCAAACGGTATTACAGAAATGTCACATGCATCCTTCGCCTGAGGGGCACGCCTTGTGTTTGGTTCGGGTTTTGACATTGCCACGATATTGACAAGTCCATGCCTGTCATCTGAGTTTTATAACGTCAAAAGCCCGCATTTTTATTTGATTTCAAGTGAATAAACCGTGTTTTATGAAGCTTTCTCATTCTTCCTTTCATTGAATCGGTGATTCGGTGAATCTATTTTTCCTCTAGGCGAGTATACAACAAGGCACATAAAAAATCCGAAATGAACTTCCCTGTCTCCCTCTTTCACCTTAGACAGACGAGGAAAAGAAGGCAATGAAAGAAACCGAGAAATGAGATCCAACGTCCGTCTCGTCGAAAGCAGTGAAAGCGAACACGATGAAGTCAAACTGACAGAATATCAAAGGGGGAACTAACTGGACACAAGGAAAAAAGATATTGTCGGCTTATACACAGGATTACAATTACAAAGACGAAAGACTATGAGAGCAGAGGACAGAGGGGAGAAAACATGGGGCAAAGAGCAAAAGGCCGTGGAAAGATGCGACTTTATTAAGTTTCCTCCTTGTGTCAACACTGACCAGGCAATCTTTACCCTGGTTTTTGACTGGCAGGATGCACTTTTGTGGGTTTTCCTTCCCAATTGAAAACCTTCAGGGTTCAAAAGACAGGATAATTCAATATATTGGTTCAACATCGTAATTCCTAATTATGGAGTAAATGTCATTTGAGGCGGTGTACCTCGACACGCAGTGGTGGTCTTGTCATGACCAGTTTGCTCAACGCTTTATTGATACTTAAGTGACTGCAAATGTAGCAAGGGGCAAGTCTATTGCAGGGGGTGAATTCCCATCATTCCTACACGTAACTGCACTTTATGTTCATAAAAGAACACAAAATTCCAGTGCTGAGTCACAGAAGGTACAATTTGCATTTAAATGTATACTACAAGGACTGTCGCAACATCGTTTCACTTTCATCTTGGTCGACGACAACGAGAAATGATATATGAAAGACCAGAAGCTTTTTTGAAAATATTTTACGTGCACAACATGATAAAACTTGAAGTATTTTTATTTGAAAAATAATTGTTTCAAGCTTTAAATCAACATTTTACTTTGCTTTTCTTTTATTGGCTAATAATGAATTAATACAAAGGTCCGGGAAGGAAGTTAAAGAGTCCTTCACTTCTGCTTTGCTGATCGGGGTTTTGATTATTGTACGGAGGATTGTAATTGCCATCATAGTCGTTTCCAAAATTCTGATACGGGTTCGTCAATAGTGACAGAAGATTGGTAAACTGAATTCCTGCCGCCTGAGAGTTGGAGTTCGTGACCATTGCAGCCACAAGGACACAAATAACAATCGAATGAACGCCCATTGTCCTGAAATGTGCCAATTAATATTAACATGAATTATAACTTTTGTTTTATAAATAAAGCAGCGTTACTTTGAATTAACAGAAGTCGCACTCCTGTGTGATTTTGATTACAGTTATCTGAGTTTATTAGAAGCGAAATAGAAAGTAACAATGAACTATAAATCCATTCAATATCCCTTTATATAATGCAGTTATATGACGGAATTTACATCAAGAATTCAGGACTCAGAAATGAAGGACAAATGCTGAATTTAGTTTTCAAGATCACGGTACTGACATTCAAACATACAAAAAAATAAAAACTTGTGTCAAAGGATTTACCTCTTAGAATAAATCTTTAGCATACAGCTTGTCATGTGCATATTGTATACACTCAGATATGAATATAAAATTCATACAATTTAAAAATTAAAGTTATACAATGATATTTTTGATTATTTGTTTAGTAGAGAATACGACCGTAGTACATTATATCAACTTTTTGATTCTGTTTTTACTGTATCTTCCAACGGTTTTCCTTTCATTTCCGTCAACATAGTTGAGGCCAAACAGCCAATTAATGACAATCCACAAAACACAACATAAGGACCTGGTTTCCAAACTATAAAATTAAATGGAAAAAAGTGCTAAGCATGGAGACCTGAATCAATCAATCAATTATCAAGGTTGATGAGATGCAAAAAATTATTATTATAATTCTGCTTACTTGAACCTAAAAATGCCATTTGTGGAGCCACGATTCCTCCCAAACTAGAACAAGCAGAGCAAATACTGAATGCGATGGATCTTCCTACGGTTGGAAATGATTCTCCAGTGAAACATGACATAACAGCCCATGATGCTTCGTTACAAAATCGTCCAAAAAGACAAAGGACAAGTATTAAAGTAGCATAAGAGGCTTCATCCACGCTCAGCTCTATCCCAACAACAATAGCAAGGAATACTGAACTCAAGAGTAAATATGTAATGAACGTGACTTTGCGTCCAAATCTGTAAAAAGTGACATTTTGCATTCATGTACAGTAATCGAATTTTCTAATATCGTAAAGTGTAACACGATGCCTTACCGGTTACTAAAATAAAATCCCGACAACTCGGCTGGCCAATCAGCCACTCCAAAAAGAACTAAATTCAAGTATGGATTTCCACTCATGTTTTTCATATTGAAACTGAGACCATAGTAAGTCACAGCGTTCGCAAACCAAGCAAGCATGAAAATGAGAATTTGTTTTCGTATTTGGAAACTGCGAAATACTGAAGACAGCCTCAATTTTCCAGTCTCATTCAATTTCGATTTGATTGTTTCTTCTATAATAGTCTCTTGAAGATGCTGAATTTCATAGGGCGACAATTTCGGTTTCCCATTCCAATTTGCAATCTGATCAAAAACTTTAATTGCTTCCTTAGTTTTTCCCTGGCATAAAAGCCAACGTGGACTTTCCGGAAGTACGCTGTACAAATGAAACACACAACACCACAAGGTGAAATAAAAGTGCAATATCTGAAGCTTACTTATTAACTATAATAATAAGCCTTTCTTACATAAATGTAACAAACAACCCTACGGCAGGCATCGATACGACCCAAGAAAGATGACGCCAAGCAGGAAGTAAATATCCGGTTAAACCTAACAGCATCTCTCCCAAGGGCCAAAAGTTTACGCATCCACAGATTGCTCTCCAGGACGGAGTAAGAAACTCCATAAGGTAATTCATATGAGCGACAAGACATCCTGGTAAAGCCACAAAGTCTCATTATCAATTTGACTAACATGCAATGCCGTCATTTCATATATGATGTCATTACGTAAAATAATTGAAAAGTCAAACCTCCAACAGCGAAACCCGCTAAAAATCTTGCCATTGCATACGTGTACACATCAACGGATACTGAACAAATAATTCCAGAAAGCCCCATGATTACACAAATCAAGAAGAACGCTACTTTTCTTCCGTACCTGGAATTACACATTATTATTTAATTATTATACAGCTTATGATTATGGTCATTTACGGTTGAACAACAATGTTCATCAATTTGAAACTACACCTGTCCGCAATTTGTGCTGTGACTAATGGACCCAACATGCTCCCAACCATTTGCACACTTGTAAGCGTGTCTGTAATCCAAGATTTATCACAGATCAAGCCAAACTGAAACAGATAATTTAAGTTACACTTCAGCATATTAAAAATAATCTTCTAGCTTTTAAATCCAAACCTCTTGAACAATGGAAACTCGTGGTTCAGCAGAGATGAAGGCAGTGCTTCCATTTTTACTACAAGTTGAATTACACCAATCTGTTTTTGCAATTGGCTGTGACTTTGCAATATCATCCTTCATGCAGAAAAAATCCACGTTGCTTGTACCGGTAAGAATAGGAGACATTGCAATCATAGCGGCCGGAACTTCAAGAAAGATAATTACAACAGTAGCGAAGATTTGGAACCGAGAGTATCCCCCTATTACCGAATATGTAAATACGGCAGTTATGAAAAGATAACGTTAATAAAATAAATTTTAATTTCATATGCTTTTTTACCCAGTCTGACAAAAGCATCTTCCACTTTTAAAAGTGCTTTTTCGTACATGTCTGGAGTGCTGGAAGTTGAGATTGCCATTTGCTCCATGATTGCTTTGATTCCTCAATTTTTGCACGCCGGAAAGTAATAGGCACTAATCACATTTATGTCAACACATTAGCCATGCAACAAGCAGTAGCTTTTATGCCAATACCGTTATTGTATTTAGATAACTACGAATATTGCAATCATAGTGGTTAAATGACAAATGCGTATGAAAACTATATTCATGCATATATTTCTAAATGAGTTGAGCTGTTAAAGAACTGAATTGCAAGCTCGGGACACAATCACAAAGCACAACTTTACGTGAACCATAAAAATTAAATGGCAAAAATTTTAACGCGTGTATGGTTTATAAAGCAGGATGATTGAAATGTTCAAAACGTTCATGGTCACGTTCCATAAATGAACTGATTTTCACGCTTCACTCGACATGTTAGCTATTGTAGTCTTGTCTTGTAGTCTCTACTGAGTGCCAGAATAACGCAACTGATTGAAGGACAACAGGACAACCATGTGACTCTGCAACACAATACATAACAAAAGAAGAAATGGAGGAGAACATTATACACCTGTATAAAAGCGAGATGATATTATAAAATATGCTCATGCTAGTTCTACGTATAATGATGATGACTGATGATGTGATGATGATGACGACATAAAAATAAGGAAAAATAAGTGCTTCATGATTTCAGATTAACATGCAACTTGTCATACAAAACAGTTACAATTTTACTACTAATCAATTTACATAAACGAATCAAACTCACACTTTGAACCATTGTACATACTATTAATATTAACCTATGAAATTATAAATTATAATCAGCAAATATTATTATCCCGTTTTGGGCATTAACAACAACAATAGTAACTTTACTTTTAAATGCACTAAATGGTATTTACGGTCTATTTTCTAATATAATTATAATTACAAATTATGTCGTCGTGGGTTTGGTACTGCGACTTGAATGAGACATGGAAGCAGAGTCGCTGATTTCCTCTTCCTCTATTTCAGTTACCACATCGTTTAACTGAACCAAAGCCTTCTCACACTGACGCCGCCCGTCTTTGATATTTTTAATAGGCCGATTGACCTGGTCAGCATCCTTTACGAATATTTTGATATTACGGCGACGAAGCTTTTTGTCATACTTCTCTGTAGACTTCGAAGAGTATTCGCTCATTGTGTGAGTAGATATTGCATACATTTCTTTTAAATGACATCGCAAGTAGTACAGAAGAGACCATTTGTTCCATTTGCCCATTGCCTTCTTGATATTTGCGTCCATACTACGAGTTTGAGAACTTGTCATTTGGCTGTTGTGATCCTTGTCCACGACATTTTTAAACAATTTCACAATCGATGTACCGTAAAGGTGAAACTGTATGTCCAGACGATGTAGAAGGAACAATGGTTCATCCAACACTTCGTAAGGTAAGTATGCAAGGACGTCCGCAACGAAAAGAAAGTAATTCCATGTTTGTTCTTCAGTTTTTCACAAATTCTTCGAGAAGAGTACGAATAAAATCTCGTCTTGGATTCTTTGAGTTCCGTAGCAAACAATAATAATGCGATAAAATACTTCGTGGTTGAGACGATGCATTTAACGTTTCATATCCTCTGATTGTTTCGGATGAGCCTTGAAGTACGCGACGTAATGAAAATGTTAGTTCAGTTGTTTTACGTGCACAACCACGAAGATCAAGGGGTCTTGCTTTATGAATGCTATGGAGTGTTGCGTTAGCAGACGATCGTAAGTCAGAATTAGTATCCGACGCCATTGCAATAATGTAAGCCATCAAATCATTGATTTGTGTCAAGCGACGATCCAAAGCGAAGTTAACCATTCCAGCTACGGCCTTTCGCATAGTTAAGTCAGAACTGAGGTAGCAGCTCAACATTTTTGGAAGGAACTCCTGTAATAGCGCACTGTTTGTACGTTCGTCAATTCCGCCAATGGCAAATAAGCTGGTACCTTTCTTTCTCTTTGGCGTCTTTGGCACCGAGTCATCAGTTGTGACTATATCGCTCTGCAACCAATATTATTGTTTTCAATTTAAGTTCTTCTACGAAATAAACATTTTAAACAAATAAATTGCAACTAGTGTAAAGTTACCTCCTTTATTTGAATAAGCGTTGAAATGTTATTAATAGCCAACAGTTTTAAAGATGTATTTGCATTTGAGAGTACGGACGAGTACATTTCCTATAAAAATGCAAACATTTGTGTTAATTCATAAATTCACAATTAAAAATAAAAGTAAATGTAGGTAATATTTGCACGACCACCAACCTTCGAAGACGGATGCAAAACATATTCAGAATGCTTTACACAAAGTTGCCCAAAGCATTTCATTGCTAATTCCTTCAGTTCATCATTGGAATCTTGACTAATAAGATAAATCAATTGGCTCGAAATGTCTCTTACGAGAGATGTAAGATACGGACCCCGAACGTCTGGTAACGAGAAATCGAAATGGCGCAAAATCACACCAACGAGAAACGCATTTCTTCGCAATGATGCAAGTTTACTCGTCTCAAACGGGACATTCTTCTTTAGCTGATTGTAAACCGCCTCGATCGGGATGTACTGAGTGTGTAGAATGCGTCGTACAATTTGAAAATCGTTTGAATGCTTGTTGATCAATACTGACAAACAGCCAATAGCTGCAAAAATTAATTTCGGACTCACACCGGACAACATAATTTTGACGCAGTTGTCAGTAACACGCTTGATGAAAGTTGATGAAATGTCTTTAAGACTTGGCAACACAAATTCTACACCATTCAGTAAATATACCACGCCATTCGCATTCTTTTGAGAGTCCAAGCCCATTGAGAGGTAAGTGCTGATAGTGTCCAGATGATCCTTGAGCATGTCCGGTTTCAGTTGGGAAAAAATGTAAATTACAGTTGATAAAGGTGAAAACAGTTCATTACTGGAATCCATGTTGACAAGTCGTTGAATAGTTCCAGAAATTATTTGCTGAATTTTTGGAATGTGCTTATTTTCGAATGTCACTAGTTTCAACAGTTTGACAAGCGGAGCGAGGTCATTTTGCTTCCCAAGTTGAACGGCGACACTTGTAATATCATCAATGACATAATCCGCATGGACTTCGTTTGTAAACCAAAGCTCTTCAAAACTTGTTATGATCAACGATTTTACCGACTGCTCTTGATCGCCAATCCGCTTAATCACTGTCTTCTTAATATCAGGAGTTTTTTCATAACCAGTGTGAATCATGCAGATTTTCATGAGTGTACGAATTGCACGTTTTCTAACGGAAACTGAGGTGTCCAGAACTCTCCCGATTAGAATTTCGTAATACATGTCAATGAGTTCTACGCTGGAACTGGCATATTGACCAACAAAATCTATTGCAGATTCCCGTATCAAAGGCGACGTGTCGAAGCAAAGCTCTTGAAGCCAATTAACGACATCAGCTCTCGCCATAATGGAAGAATCAACAGCAAGAATCATCGTCAGACTACGAATAGCTTTGCTGCACATGACCACACTGGATTCCTGAACTGCTTCAAGGATATCCCGCAAGTACTTGTCAAAATTTGAAAATGTTAAACTTTGAGACGCTGAATAAACAGCAATTGAAATTGCTTCCGCTGGCGAAATGAATGATTTTCCATGTATCCGGAAGGCACCTGCAGTAGCTGGAGCAAGTTGATTACTGTATGCATGAACTTTGGACTGCAAAAATTCCAAAAACCGGTGATTCCGTGCATTTTTTGAGTTTTTGGACGTTTTTCCTTCGGAAGAAGTAGAGTCGCTTGGAGTTTTGGCATTTTCCGCTGCCCACCACAACATAATGTGACCGTGGCGTGCAAGAAGCAAATTCGGATCGGCTAAGCTTCGTTCTGTCAGGTAATCCAACAAAGCGCACTCCAAAATCCTAGATTTTTCTACATCCGACATTTTTGATGTGTCACAGTACTGTAAACAAACAAATAAAAGTCAGTAAAACAATGCGTTCATTCTTATTTTTCTTATAATAATTAAAATGCTTCTCGAGAATTAGTCGAACCTCATTCAAAAAGTGTGTAACTTTGTTCACATCCTCAGATAGATTTGGTGTAATGCCAAGTTTTCGAATTTGTGCTACAGTACTTCCTAAGGACTCCAGAGACATCAGCCGTAACGGCATTTCAATTTTGTCGTCCTTGATATTACGAGTAAGTACTTTACACAAAGCAGAAGCAAGAGCTTCGGACACAGGCCAATCCGGAGAATTCATAATAATTTGAATATCTTCTACAAACGCTTCAAAAACCATGCGGTATCTGGTTCCATTCAATGAATCTTTGCATTTCTGAAATATATGTTCAATGCAGTAAGATGCAGTTGTTTGCACTTCCGCATATTGCTTCTTGAGTACAAACTCAAAGTCCTTAATATTTTCCGTCGAGCCATCCAATTGAAAAATACATTGAAGCAGAGTGAACAAGAGTGCTGAGAATAAATGAATGGAGCCTTCGGACAGCTTAAAGTTTCGATGACTTTTCCCAACAGGACCAATATCCAGATCGGCCAAAATTAGATCCAGCATTGTGTTTCGATAAGGTGAAGAAGTACGGAATACCACAGCTGCTAACTTCAAAGCGCTGAGTTGAATCAGCAATTGATTCGGATGCAAAGGATCTATCTTCATTGAAGCCACAATCAGAAATGTGATACTCGATATTACGGTTTCATCTTGCCTCTTCCCAATGAAATCTGTGATCAACCCCATAATGTCCACAATGTGCTGTGACAATGAGGTCACAAAGCCGTCGACAAAAATTTTAGCTTTCCTCTTGGCATGCATAGATTTCAAACTTCGAGTTTTGGCCTCTTCTGCTTTTGTGAACCTCAGCATTCTGCCAGTGAACTTGACAATTCTTTCTAGAAGATTTTCAAAGCATACTTCTGTGATTTTGAAACTGTCCATTATGTACAGGCTGCATTTCGAGGCTAATGCTCCAGAAACGTAATCTTCTTTATCCAGTATATCCAACAAAGATGATTTACTCATTGGAATGTTCTTCGACAAAACGAGCAGCAATCGTCTGACTTCCTGACCACCAAAGATTGTGAGGGAACCAAGAGATCGAAGTTGTCCGGCACTCACACAAATATCCTGTAGCGTACGCATCGGTACTTTGAATTTTTCGTCCATATCTTCTTGTTTCGCCCCTTCTTCAGGCTGAGACAAGGGTCCATACTTTGTGATCATTTCGTCAATCAACTTCAAAAGCCGATGATAAACCGTATCGGATCTTGGCAAATGTTTTGATACAATCAATTGTTCCAGTTTGGGTGCTAAAGTGTAATTCAATCTTGGTCGTTTTTTGCAAACGTTTTTCACGTAGCTATCCGAATAACTCTCCTTCTCCTCTGATTTTCGTCGTGGCATTTTGTCCACGTCGTGTGTGTGATTCTCGATTCAACACACCTGAAAAATCAAAATTAAAATTGTAATTTCGTAATCAATCGTAAGGCATGGCAATGAGATTTTCTTCTTTCGAATCACCACACCACGTTGCACTTTGCAGAAAAATGAATAGATAGGAACATATAGGAACTCAAGGGAACTCAAAAACGAAACGTTTCATTTTCAAAATAATAAAAAAAATACTACATCGAGTAAAAATTCTTAAACGTTCGAAACCAAGCCTTCCTTACCAGGTCACTCACGAGTCGAAAAATCCGATGATCTCGATCGACTTTATCACGTTTACTCAACTTCCGGTTCGCCGTCTAAAAGTAACTTTGAACAAAATTACGAAACCGAAGTATTTAATAATTCGTTTTCTAATGCACTGGATTCTTTTTAATGCGTTTACGTTCCTGTAGCTACATAACCCAATTTTTAAGAAACTGAAACCGAGCACTCTTCTTACTTTTGATCCTTACCGCGGTGAATCTAATGAGTCTTTGACAAAGTAAACCAGTAAGTCTAGTAAATACGCACCAAGGGAAGTAGTCCACCTTGCTGCAAACATGGATTTCGGTGGAGATAACCGTAGAAGAATTACTATACCAAATATTGACGTGGACAACGTTCCTCAAGTTGACATGAGTTCTGCCAAAATGCCTACTTTCGACTCAAGTTCCAACTCAATTAAAATGCGGCTTCCTACGATTAAGTCACGTGACTGGATGGATGAGGCGAAGGATATCTTTGTGTCCGTGTACGAATTGTTGTTCACACCGAAGCATTATTGTCAGGCTGGTAATGACTCCTTGTGCATTTTCGGAATTCCTCCGCATGTATGGTACTGCAGTGCTTATGCTAGCTATTGTAAGTTGAATTTAAAGATTGAAAATGATTTAATTAATGAATTTGAACAATAAACCCATTAAGTTGATCGTGTTTGATTGATTTGACGTGATCATAGATGGACTCTCCCGAGAGGTTCGGATTCAACGTTTCAAGGAAGACTCTCAAGTGTACAACCTCACTCGTGGGATTGTCGTTGTCGTTGTCTACTCTGTGCTTATTTTGAGCATTCGTCGTGGAATTGAACATGTAGGGTACAAATTAATTTATCTAATTTACATTAATAACTTTGTGAGGCGATTAACACTTCGAATTCTGAAAACTCTAGGTGACTGGTGTTGGATGGTACACTCCCTTTCTCACTGTGAATGCTTTCACAGGATTGATGATGCTCATTGAAGGTTCCCTTTGGCCAGGTAAACTAATTATGTATAATAATAGCATTTAAGAGCTCACGTTGTCAACTTGCCCAACTCAAAATGGTCCTTTACTTCGTTTTTTCCCTAGCAAGCCAAGATCCAGTCTACTTTATCATAACGGAAGCTGTGAAAGGTGGTTTCATGAGTCTCTTGGAATACCTCATTCAATAAGAACGGTCAACACCCGAAATTTATTCAGCAACATAGTTTGCAAATTGTAATGCAGCACTCATACATAATCCATTATTAGACTTAATAAACTGGTATGTAGTATTTGGAATGCTTATAAAAAAGATAATAAATCGCATGAAATCTGCACTGCAGGGAAATTGCCCATTTAACGTTATAAATTATTTGTAATTTGGACAGCTTTTAAAATAACTCTTTCAAGATTTTAGCCGTAAACTGTAACTATGTCCTTTGGGGTCTTTGCGCCTCCGTACCAAGTGGGGATTTGATTTTTAGGAAGCCTTTTTGCCAATGCCGGAAGCCAACGCTTGGCATTAGTTCCATAAACTTCTATTCGGTCTGTAATTGGGCCTAAAGCTGGTTTCATTACGCGGTACATGGCTTCTGCTATATTGTTCACTATAAAATATTAAATGAAATTAGCAATAGTTTTTGATAACATGTACTCTTGCCCAATAATCTAGTAGTTTCAAAGTTCTATCCTTACTGTTAATAGCAAATCCGTATTCCATGGTGTTGCGCCAAGTTTTTTCAGTTACTACCGTTTTTCTCAACAAAAACGTCACGGCTAAAGGGAACCAGGAATAATATGATTTAGTTAAGGTTTCGTTTAGACACAACCACAATTAATAGATAACGTACTAGGAATTGAAGTGAGTTGGTTCAAATCATATTTGTCTGCATCAGCAACAATGACGAATCCTGGTTTAGTTTTGTTGTCATTCCCCATGCTCGCAGAATTATTCAAACGAAGTATGAATTGGTCAGCATACTTGTCTAAGGCTTTTTCGACATCTCCGCCAGCTTCCACGAGTTTCCTTAAATCCCACTTTCCAACTTCCGCCATCCAAACTACATAATAGAAAGTACGATTACTAATTTTAACTTGATTTCTAAGAACTTATGTCCACCGTCCAACGTTTTATGAAAATGCGTGTTTAGGTTACTTGGTCTTCCTTCACTATCATACCCACTGAGATAGTACGGAAGGCTCTTCTGAATTTCATATGGAGCCTCCCATTCCAGCAATGAGACTTCCTTGCTCAGGCTGTTCTGAAATTAAGAACCTCATATTTTAATTACATTTAAATATTATAAAATGTTTTAGTTCATGCTTGCCTTACTTGTTGAGCTTGAGGTTCTTGTTTAGGTTCAGCTTCTGCTTCTGCATTGCACGCACTGTTTAAAGCAATGACCACAATACACAATGACAACAAGAATTTCATGATGTTTTAATAAAGCTTGAATAAGCTTGCTTTGTGTGTCAATTTCGTATTAATTATCGAAGGTAATCCAGAGAACCTCTTCGCCTTCCAGCAGAATCTCATGAAGGAGTGAGACAAAATACTTCAAAGCTGGAAGATTTAACAGGTCAAACTGGACAACGCCAGGGAATGGACTAGTAAATGAACAAAAAAGTGCACGTCTAGTGTAATAAAAGTCATACATTGACGTGAAGGCCAACATGTCATGTTAGTCATGTATTAAAAGCAGACAAGGGTGATCGTATTTCATCTTTCACACGTCATCGTCATCAGGTAATTACAAATGAGAAACAAACTAGCTCTTTGCTGAAACAACGGAAAGGTCGCATTGAATTTTTGTGTAGACCAAAACGCATGAAGAAGCAGTGAACCACCATGCAAAATGACTACATCAAGAACAAACCAAGAACAAGAAATAGCATTAAACAAGTAGTCGCATTAGACGTGGGAATTGTTTCAGTTTCCTTTCAGTTAATTGTCCGTCATTGTGAATTGCGAATAACACGTGTAAAACTTTGTCCACAGACGGTGTGTACTTATTTATTTTATCGCAAATAGCAATTCCGCTTCTGCTTGAGAAAATTGCTGGAACTTCTTTGACTACCTAAAATGCATTTTTTTCTCTGAAACATTCATTCTTATCTGAATGAAGGAAATAAAAGCATTAGGATATGTAAGCAACAACAAGAAATTCAAAATCTTTATAAGGATTATTTTTTGTTTCCTTATCCTTAAAATTCTTTAGTAGACAATGTTTATAAATGCGCACTCATTTATAAATTGTAATGCATAAAATGCATGAACAAATGCAGACGCTCATGCAAACTCATGAACTGATGGTTATTAATCTTATATGATGCGAGCTGATGGTCGTTGTATGAATGTAATGCAATTAATTTTATGAGGAAATGACAGTTCAGTCTAGTTTACAAATAAATCATGCCTGAAACAAGAAATCGCGAAAGGTTTAATTTTTATAGACGCTTTTGTGCATCCAAATTGTAGTAAATTAAGCATGCTAAATTACAAAGTCTGCTCATCCAGAGCGTTTCTCGGAATCGGAATCAAGAATGCAAAGTACATAATTCGTAGTAAAAACGCATGCTACGTAAGTTTGCTGTATGTAATTGAATTACCGTGAAAATGTGTATTGTGTATTACAAATGGTATTGGTATCACTTTAACCATCTTTAATAATTATTATTGAAACTGGGGTAAAACAAATATTAACCCTTGATAGCAACTAGCAGTGGAAAAAATATAAAATAGTAATAATATGCATTTCCGTTTGATATGATAACCCAATTAATAACTGCTATAACCCAAACAAAACCTGAAGGATATTTTTTATCACCTTATTTGCCTGCTGCTTATTGCCGTTATCAATCAGGGAAAAGCGCCAAACCAAGCTACAGTAACTGCTAAATGAATCTAATAAATATTGACGAAAACTGATTCCAAATGCCAAGGGCAAATGTAAAACAGAATGTTATAAATGGTTGAGGCATGTTACCAGTTTTTGTGACATCAAAATGATCTTCGGACTGGTTGCATCAATTGTTTTCCTCAACTTTGTTATTCCGAAGGAAATACAGTCGGGAGAATTTCAAAATGGGACATTTTTGCTTCGTTGGACCGGAAATGAAACCAAAAGGCAAATTACGTTTCAACTGGAGGCACGAAAATGTGCCGCTGTTAAAATTAAAATCACTTCTCTGACAAACATTGATATCTTAAAGCTATCTACAGGGTTCACAAACGACATGGAAGACTCCCTCATCAAATACGTTAGTGCAATAAATTCTACAAATATTAAGGACTATATTTTGCTTAATTGAGTACGTTTTGAATTGTATTGCAGACGACACTTGGAAAAATATCCCTGGAAGACATTAAAATGACAAGGAATGCATCCCATTGTAGACTTTTCTTTTCATGGACGTACGAAGACACTGATGTTGTACGTGATGTGATTTATGATGATTAGTACCACGAAAAATTATTTTTTCGCTATTATACTAATCAAATGTACAATTATTTTCTACAATTAGAGGTTCTTTAGAAAGATTGGTTGTGCAATCAAGAGACTGTCATTTAACGAAAACTACTGGGAACCAGTTGGTGTTAAAACCGTGCATTTTCTACACAAGTACTTTTTGATATGACAAACCATTGCAATTTTATTCACTGTCCATAAAATTACAGTGAATTCATTTTCTTAGAAAATGGACATTAACACAACCCTTTTCAAGACCATTGTACAATCCCAAGGGCAACCTCTCGCAAACGCATGATAGTAGTTTTTGGAATTTTCCACATTTTTTCAATTCGGGGCACAATGAGAATCGCATAATCGCCGTAAAGAAAAACATTAACTTGCCTCGATTGTATTGTATCCATAAACAATTTTATTGAAGGTTTCCCATTAATTTTGATATTTTGACTTATCCATGAATATATAGTTTCAGGTTGTCGTACATCCTGAACTACAAAATTGGATTTACTCCATTAATGTTGAATTGTACAAATGCCATTTGACCGCTTGCCAGCTTCCTGAAAGCTATTCTTGCGATGCCCCAATGTTAGTTCAATTATTTGTTTGGCTTTCAAAAAGTTTTGGTTTACCATGCACAGAAGAATTTTAAATTTTTTAATGCACATAACGTTTATTTTAGATTCGTATGGGTTGGTGACCGTGATTATAATAACACTTTGAGCGAACTACCAGAAAATGTTGGATTTCCTGTCAAATATTTTGATGCGTTCAAGTTGGCTACAAGTGTTCATTCTCTTGAACTCCTGGAAGGCAATATAACTTTGACTGATTTCAATGTGACTGTCGAAGTTTTCTATACCAGCGAATTATTGTACGGAGTAAGAGAATGCTTTTCGACTTGTGACACATTACAACTTTAGATTACTCCAATTGCTACTCTTATTTTTCGAAGGTACGAAGCAGGAATTCTAGACATGAGCGGAACATCGCCACCGATCTCTGTAACAATCAATCCCTTTAATGACCATCAGATTACAGCTACATCGAATCAAGATCCACGTTTTGACTATAGAGTGACCATTATGGTTCAAGATCCGTGTCCACTGTCTTGTAGTTTACCAAATAATTCGCATTCACTGATTGATATTTTCGGGGTAGTGATGAGTACAATGTGGAATCTGCCTAAAGGTTCACTATAATTAACTATGAACTTAATTGTTAAAGATTGGCTGCAATAAACGAAACCAAGTATAAAACGATGATAATTCAATAGAAGCTGTTCCACATGTCAACCTTCACGACAACGGTGACTTTTGGTTTCAGATGAACGGTACAGATGAGAGCGTCTTAATCAAACGATGCAGTTCACAGCACTTAAATCGCACATATCTTGGAACCCAAGAGTCCCTGAGAATAGGTGAAATATAATGTATAATTGTGATTGTGGGTTCAAATAAAAATCATTCAAATGCTAATTTTGTCTATTCTTCTTTAGAATGGTCCTTCGACATAACTACAGAAGAGCGAGAATTATTGTTTGAATTCAACGGAAGTCACAAAGCGAAAGTATCTCTGTGGTATTATCCAGCGTTACCTCAATTTAAATGCAACAACGAGACAGAAGGTAATTTACTTCTACAAGATTCCAAGAAATCTGATTTACTTTCATTTTGCGAATCGTGTCGAGCTTCGAGAGCAACCCAAGGGTACAAAATCCCAAAAATTTTAATGAAGGACTCTGTTTCAAAATCTTTTCTAATGATTCTAATGTATGCAATCATACAAATATTAATAATAAAGTGACAGAGATGAACACAATCAAACAAATGACTATATCTAACCTATCGCATAAACACGACTTTCACCTTAACAAATTAATGGCAGATTGTATTTTTATAATGAGCAAACGATTATCGGCTCGGTAATCGAGTATTTCATAATATCGATTGCAGGATTTCATGTTGAGAGAGTGTGCACAAACGAAGGAAATGTGTGTGTTCAATAAATAATGTATTTAATTTTACTGGTAGTATTCACAGGATTGTAGCAAAAATGATACAATTGATGATGATGATTTTACAAAGACTTAAGAGCTACCGGATTGTACACTCTGTACAGATTTGAGAGCATTGAGTCTCCCATGACCAACATGATTGTTAGGATACACATTATCAGCGATATTTCCACAGCTCTTGTTGGTTGGAGAGGTAGATTGAGCACCAGCCTTAAGATGATCCCGAACTTGGTTGTAGGTCAAATTAGAATTTTCAGCAAGGAGAAGAGCAACAACTCCAGCGGCATGTGGACAAGCCATGCTAGTTCCGGACATGGTGGTATAAGCTGTATCTGATGACTTGGCAGCAGACCGAATGTTAGATCCCGGAGCTGCGTAATCTGGCTTGATTGCCTTGTATGCAGAAGGACCGACGGAACTGAAGGACGAGACTTTGTTGGCATTGGTTATGGAGCCAATTGCAATGACATTGCCATCGGCGGGAGAGTTGGCTGTGTTGCAGGAAGGACCAGAGTTTCCATTGGCAAACACTGGAATGATACCAGCTGCGTGCCAAGCTTCGATGACCTTTTCGTAGAATTTGTTGCCGCGGCCGCCGCCCCAACTGTTGCTGACGACATGAGGAGCCTTGGTGCAATCTTTGTTGTTGCCGGAAGTGTCAGTTGGACAAGCTGTCCATTGACCGCATGCAAGAAGGTGAGTGTTGGAGCAGGAAGATGAGGA
>JABASF010001640.1:0-20323 GCA_019776145.1 Harlomillsia oculata
TTCGAATTATGATCGCTTTTCCGCTTCATAACGACGGCGACGTTCACATTCTTTAAATAATAACTCAATCTTAATGTTAACATCATCTGGCAACAAATGTTACTTCTCTCATTCTGTTCGATATCTCAAGAAGCAAACAATAATCATACTATTATTCCAGTTATAACAGTTATTCCGTAACTACAAGAGCAAATTGAAATTTTACAATGTTGCTTGTTATGGTTTTTTTTCATACAGCTTTTGAATGTTGACAAATGCTTGTGTGATTCAACACAACAAGCAAAAGCGACGAAAACACATTAACACACTCTTACATAAAATTTGAACAGTTAAAATTCCAATAAACATGAAATACAATTAGCGTTTGACATTTGGTAAAACATTTTTTTTAGCATCATTTGGTGCCAGATGATGTTAACATTAAGATTGAGTTATTATTTAAAGAATGTGAACGTCGCCGTCGTTATGAAGCGGAAAAGCGATCATAATTCGAAGCAAGATAAAAGCCATAGACAATTTTAGTGAGAGCTTACATATAGTAGCGAAGGCTTTAGCTTTAGCTGTTAGATTGCATCGTTTTGTATTATATACTTGAAGAAAGAAAAGAAAGAAAGAAATTCCACTTGAGACTGAGACGTTTTGAGATTTTTGGTATTATTGTGATTATAAGAGCAAGGAAGCGGGATCGACAGAATGTGCCAATGTGCCAAATAACGCTTCACAATCTCGAGTCGACAGATTTGAGGATTTTGTCAAGAGCCATTTTTAGAATTTCTCTGGAGAAAGTGCCGGGATGATGGGAAGGGAAAACGTTTTTCTTTGACTTGTTCCGTAGTTTGAGACAAGTGAGACATAAACGGGGGAAATGGGAAAAGAAAAGCATTAAAGGCGGGTATGTACAAAATGGGACGAGGGGAAAACGGCATGAAGGAGAAAGTATTTTGCTAGCATGAGAAAACGCTAGGGAAACGATAAAGAACCCCAGAACACGTAGAGCAAAATACTATGGAATGGGAAAAGCAAGCAAGGGAAGGATAAGGCAACTCAACTCGCGCAAAAGTTGTTCTTCTTCCCCGGGTTTTCAATGTGCATGTGCAAAGTGGAGAAAGTAAGGGAAGGAGCAGCCACGGAGCAATGTAATGTTTGTATGCTTATGGTATAGTACAAAACGTCGAATGAAGGGAAGTCTCACAGTCTTTTCAGATGGCAAAGTCCAAGTCGCAAGTGCGAAAACTGGAGCTTTTACAGTTGAGTTCGGAGGAACAAACTCCAAACTCCAACTGACTGAGCAAGCTGCTCCTTCAAGAGAGAAAGGCGAAAGAAAGCAAAAGCAAAGGAACCTAACTATCAGCCAGTACTTGAAACCTTTTCCCATTTACTTTCTAGCAACGGAGCGAGAGATTGAGAAAACTCTTCTCTTCGTCGTCGTCTTCTACTCCTTCGTCTTCTTCTTCACTGGTTCTTCCACAACAACTTCCTTCACTACTGCCCAAGTCTCTCCTATAAGATCTTCCTTTGCACTGTTTGCACACACATATTCAACCATCTCGTCTTCTCAAGTCTCAAGGCATAGTGCAATTCCTTCATCCTCGTCTCTACGTCTTCGACATTCGACAGTGCCAGTGAGCAAAAGTAACCAACCTGTGGACGTTTGCCGCAGGTGCAGTGGTCTTCTTGCCGTCACATTCGCAACATAGTCGCTCTTTTGCTCTTCTTGTTCCTTCCTCCCTAAAAAAATCCCAAAAACTTGCTCTACGCACACTAAGCACAAACACTTCCTTTTTTTACTCCTTCCAACGTACATGTACAGTCAAAAACTAAATTGCTGTCACAAGTGACGTGTGGAAACCTCTACAAACATTCTTCTACGGAATCCGTATACGTACTATTTACTAGTATTATTTATAAATACAGTAGTATAATAAATGTTTCTAGTCTCCTCCTTGAAATCCTAAAAAGTACCTTGTACTTCAATCTTATCTATATCTTGACCATATCAATCAAACTCCCAATCACAAGTTATTGGGTCCAAAAATATATCTGGAGTGAAAACTGTAATATAGTACTATGCAGTCAAAGCTGGAGACGAAATTCGGAAACATTTTGTGATAAATCTGAGACTTTTTGGGCAGGTAAGCTTTCATAACGTTTTACTTTCCTTGCATTTTATAGCTATTTCACAACATAACGAGCAAAGTTCTGTAGACTCGGTCTTTTCCCATGATATTATGTATCCGCTTTCAATACCATATATAGCTGAGAAATTTTACTGGCATGCTGTTATCGTGATTATATGTTAGGAATTTAACTGCTCGAATTCTTGGAATATCACAAGGCGTCATTAACATAGCACTACATTTGTAATTATGTAGGATTTTGAAGGGAATTTTCAATATCCTTTTCATTTTAATTCTGCTCCTACGAATACGACACAACGACACAAGACACAATATTTGCAAGGCATGATCATGATCATTCTTGAATATATCATTTAATAGCATTCCGGGCATTATTCTATTTTCTGTTCACTTCTTGTAGACCAGTCTGCAAAATCTTGAGTTGATAACAGAATTAGCAAAGTAGAAGTTTGTTGTTGTGGAACTATGGTTTATGGTATATAATCGGAAGAATATGAAAATGCCTGGCATTGGCATGTCGTAATAATGCAATGAAAAGCGTGTCAGCTTGAGCTGAACTGACTGAACTTTTTATGGCTTGAAGGTAGAAGAAGATTGCTAGTTACGTTGTTGACTAAACATATTTTCTTCGTAAACATGAAAGCAAAGCAAAGAAACTGACTGTTCAAAGTGTAAAGAGTTAGAATGAATTCAACTGTACTTTGCTATTGACTCACTGTATACTGACACTGTTTTTATACAAATGAATTCCTAATATCCTTAAAAAATGCTAAATGTAGCAAGGAGGAGAGTATACTATACGTAGCAATAATGGTAGCAGGACAAATGGAAATCAAAGTTTAAGTTTGAGAATAGTACTGATTATATGAGGATGGCTGAGCAGTGAGCACATGGTTGCATAGCATAGCTGAATGGATTCTCTAAGAATCGTTTATAAAGAGTTCCGTTTAGTGGGTACTAAACATGAAACACCCAACCAAGATCTCAACTCGACATTCGACAAGGAACATCATCGTCGTATAGTGTCTCTTCAATTTTGTTGGTGTGTTTACAAGGCACCGCTGACTTCCTTTTCTCCCCACTTACATAATTGAATGTATACTCTTGATTTGTTAACTTCCATTTGTCAGTGGGACTTTACTTGAAGCTTTAGCATGAGAATGCAGTATCCATAAGTGAGCGTATTTGCTCATTTGCATGCCCACTGAGCTCCAAACTCTCTCAAGTGTGAACACAGTAAAGACAACAAAAGCTTTGACATCTCAAGTGCCATTGTCAACTGTCACCGTTTTCGTAGCATGGATTGACAACATCTGTTTCTTTCGTTATCTAATTCTAAGTTTGCAATTTTCAAGCTCAAGTGTTTACTGTTTTTGTACTGTTTTGGAACATTTTCTTGCTCTATCTCTACGCTATTTTTGTTTTATCAACGCAAATGTTGATGATTTACAAGAGTGTAGAGCATTTGTAGTCTCCAAGTGATACACAGCGGAAGACCCGTTTTTACCTGTAACAGGCAACAATCTTTAAAGACAGACGGACAGTTGAAGCATTTGATCTTGTTCGTATGTACAATGTACTTTGTGCTCGAATTATGCAGGAATGTCGTAATATAATGCATTGTTCTCGTAAAAGATCCAATGGTCAAAGAGATGGGTGGTAAACACACTTTCCTATATGTTGCAAAGCAAATTGTCAATGGATAAACTATTGAACAGTAAGACCTTTCATTCATTGCTCATAGACCATTTTGGCAGTGTGTGATGTGGTGGCCCGGTGGGCTATGTTGGATGTTCAACCGAGATAGATGCGGAGGAGATCGAATGAGAGACGGAGATGCGACTATTTTGTCGTTCCGCCCTTACATCCAACCTAGATCAATATCTCTTCTTCAAAAGTGTGTTTCTTTGAGTCAGCTGCAACTCATTGCTCTTTGCCACCTCACATTGTCAATTAATCGAAGTAGGCAATCATTTTCAAAATGCTTCATTCGTTTCATACGACCAGACTCAGTCAGACTCACTCACAGACCAAGTAGGAGTCGACTCTCCTTTGTGCAATTGTGCACAGAACACCCACACTCTTTAACATTCTATTTCAACCCTACCATCAAATAATTGAATAGTTTCTCGACTGAGTCTCTCAGCCTCAGTCTTAGTAGTCGTCAGTCTCCTTGACATTATTCAGTACTCAGTAGGTCTCTCATCTCGTTTCTTCTTTCATTATAGTCAATACGACCAGGTTACTCCTAAAATTCTACCTGCTAATTCCATTTCATGTGCCCTCAAAGTGATTGGTTTCATTGCATTCCATTCCATTGAATGCCTGAACAGGTCCGTATCCGTACATGCTTTCAAAATGCATTTACCCCCATTCTCTCTCACACCTTTACAACTCTCAAATGCAATTCATTTCATTTTCACCATTCCAGTCCTATTACTTTCATCGCATTCGCCAAAAAATTCTCATCCGCATCCAACGTCGGCATCCCATGCTCATACGACTCATCCTCATACCATTCTTTTCTCTTATCTTTCGTTCCATGCTTCCAGCTTCCATCGGAACTGTCTTTTACAACAAAAATCACTTTGCTTTTTATAATTCACAAACAAGTCTCTTCTCATTATACACTTGACCGAATTCAATTTAAAATGATTGTTCTGTTGAAACGATCTGATTATAAAGGTTCATCCCTTCCTCAGACACGGGAATCTAAATCTAAGCAGTCTAAGCTCAAAGTCTTACGCTTACGGTACCATTGTACTATAACACTAGTGAAGAAGAAAGTAATCAAGATTTTAGTCAAACATTCATCATCTTTGATGAATAATCGCTTATCTTCTGTCACTTTATCTTGTTGTTCAGAAGGCGCACTACAGAATGCTGAATGCTCGCTCTGTTTTATTAGCCTTCTTACGGCATTCAAAAGACAAATCCCATTCTCAACAAACAAGAAAACAGAGCGGAATCGGAATCTCCACAAACAAAAACTAGTTTTCCCATTTTCTTTCCCAAAATGCCCCTTCTCTCTCGGCTGTTTTATGAAAAACGAAGCTCTCATAAGTCATAATGATGAATGCGATGTGATATGGACTTGAACGACCTTCACGGAGTTGTCCGAACTGTCCGTCCGTCCTCCGTTCCACACGAAATGTGCTATTCTGTTAGTGCTGAGCTGAGTTGTTTGTTGACTTTTAGTTGTGCCAATTCTTTATAAGAATGAGAAACAAAGATAAAACCGCGTCATGTGCCGCACCGAGCAGAGAGTTCATTGTTCATCGTATTTTTCGCGTACCTTCCACATTACATTGTCCTACACACCGTGCAAAACGCAGGGATTAGCAAAAAATTGTCTGTGCGTTCGTTGTTCGTTCTTCCCGTCAGTTTTAAGTAGTCAGACACATTCATACCTACTAGACATGGGCAGAAAAGATGGATGGGGAAATGAGAACGATGAAGATTCCATTTTAATACGCATCGGCTGGCTGAGTGAGATTACAAAAGCACAAGGAAGCTTTACTTTTTGCTAAATATCATACTATCTGTTCCCTAATTCCATGGCATTGTATGGATATTATTTCATAAGAAAATGGAAAAGGTATCATAGTATCATTCCAGTCTGACGACCTTCTGCACGGTTACAATAGGAATTCTAATTAGTTTGTACTACATATTCAAAATTTTGCGATTTAAAGTGTTTTGTCGTCCTTTTTCTCATGCCTTTGCTTTTATATTCTAATTTACCAAATGCATGAAACAGAGTGTTAAATCCCTACTTTTGAGGATCCTCTTACAGAAATTCATTTACAATATCTTTAATCTTACTTTAATTGCATGATATTATACTTTCTTTTTTTGTGTTTACTTTGAAATGGCACAAATGTTTTCTAGGTTGCTAGAAGCAAAACTGTTGTAAAGCAAAAGTGAATAAACGGCGTTCCTTTTATTACGTAATATGATGGCACTCGTGACCTGAGAGAGTAGCAGTTAGCAGGAACAAAAGTAAAAAAAAGGGTTCATATGAAATGGGTCCGTGCTGGCGAAGGAATCCCACGCCATGTGCTGCTCCCAGCCTGGTTTTGGTAATTGGATTGAGATTAGCCATAATGTCCTTTAGAGCTTTGTTGCAAAAGTGTATAATGTGGGACTTTCCTATTTTGCCAGTGGCATATGGCTTCACCGTTCACCCTGTCAAGTCATACTTGTAAATACCCATTTAGTTTAGTAATAACTATAGTCATGCTTCTGTTTATGTGTTTCTCTTGGGTGCATAATATAATGTTTGTATCCGTTCGTTCTTTCGTTGGTTGTTTTGTAGTTTGTAGGTTCGTCTTTCTCATGTCTGTTGGCTGAGTCAGTTGTGCGTGAGAAAAAATGAGGTGGAAACGGGAGAAAATGAATTGAGTAGAAGTCTACAAATAAATTTGATAATAAAACACGCTAGCACACAAACTTGTGCATGCAGTTCTTTCATAGTCGTATTCGTAATTCTCCATGAGACTTCTCTCGTATAAAGAGTGTTAACATGAGCAGTTTTGCCGCATTATTGGTGTCCACATTTTGTGAAAATTACGACAGGATATAAGATATAACATAGCATTACTGCTGCAAAACATACCAATTCATATTTGATGGTGGTAGTGATAAACAACTATAGTAATAAATACACGTAGTTCCAACACATCTCTCCTCGTATGCTCGTTATATAATTTTAAAAAGACGTTGCATGCAATTGCATAACTTGGTGCTTCATCTGTGGGATTGTAACGTTGTAGGTTGGAGTGAATGTAACGTTAACGTTTGGCCTTTAATTGAGCAATTGTTGTTTGTATAAATCAAACAGAAAGAAATCTTCGTGCGAGTGAGCAAGCATGTACCAGTTTCCGTGGGTGTAGATGTTCCTAAACCCTTGGTATGGAGCCACTGTGACCGGGTCTCCAACCTCATTGACCCGGTCAAAGGGCCTTGTCACTTCGGTCTCTCCTGGTTTCATAAATGAAATATTGGTCGACCAAGACCCGGTGGCATTTCCATTCGATTCAGTTGAAGGACAAGGAGAAGGATGGACTGTACATTGCACACAAGAAGGACGCTTGTACTACTGCAAGTAAGAATTTTATGATTATCTATTGAATATACACAACTTTAATAAATCATTTTAAAGAAGATCTACGTCATAAATGGACGTTCTTCGAATGAATTGCAAAATGAAGTGCAAAAGTCCAAAACCAAATCTTAGCACGAACATATTTTATCATATCAATCAAGAATCCCCATTTATCGTATTGTACAGAATCGCACGAGAATTTCAAATAACTATGACACGATAAAAATCTGACTTTATCTGGAGGACTAACAATATTGAAGTGCAATCTTCAACGCTTTGTATTTGGAATAATGAAACATTACTTTTTACAAGCAGTGTATAGTGTACATAGTGTATGAGTTTTATTGGTTGCAATTTTCAACACGGAAATATACTATATAGTATCAACCTATATAATGTTTGCGTGTGAAGACTCTTTGACTGTCGTAATAAATGATACAACATCGCTTTGATGGGTATAGTGAAATTTCTTGAGATAATGATCTCATTTAACTGTTATTATGACCAAACGTCATTTGATAATCAATTTATCGTACTAACATGCCGTGGTTTTGGAAAAGGTTAGCTTTAAACACATTTTAAGGACTGAGATTATTGGCCGTTTTACATTTTATGCGCAAAGGAAGTTTTAACGACTTGCAATAATTTGTGACTGATGATGGCGTGATAGCCCCAAGACAAGGAAATTGTGATGCAACGATGCAAGTAGCAACAAGTAAAATGGTAAACCAAGACGGTGTGAATATGACTTATGAATGCAGAGGAAGTCATAAAATTTTTTATCTTGTGAAAGCATCAAAACTTTGTAGGAGACACTTAAGATTCACTTTATGTCGTCAATGAGTAAAGTTGAAATGACATACTATATTACTTTATAAGCTGTAAAGCTGTAGTAAAATTCAGAGCACCTTTTATTATGGACGTCACAACCTGAGATAAGATGTAAATAGATGGGGAATGTGAATTTTAAAAAGTAATGATATTGCATAATGGATCTGTTGATTCTTGGTTTCAGTCATGCAACTCGAACGTCTTCCTGGATTCCACCCATGCCTTGCTGGAGAACATCTTCCGAACTTCCTTACGGCTGGGAAATTGCTTACGATCAGAAAGGGCGACAATACTTCATTAAGTAAATAAAATATAAATATATACAACTTTTTGCTACAGTACACCATTTAACAACCGTGCTTCCATGGTAGAAATTTAGCACTATATGGGGTGCGTGTATTTATTCGAGGAAAAGGGGGGGTTACTATATGAAAGAGAATTGAGAATGTTTAAAAGATACTAATGTTTATATGTTATTAATTTTTAGTCATATCAGTCAGAAGACTACATATGAAGATCCGCGAAAGCAAGGAAAGTCGGTCTCTCCTTTCCCCAGGGAAGTAGTGCTCAATCGGCATCCTGAGTTGGGGTTTGGCTTTGTGGCTGGGTCGGAGAAACCTGTCATTGTCAGGTGAGGCTTTTGGTTAGAAGTTTCAGGAAGCACCACTTTCGTTGTTTAATCATCTCTTTTATAATGTAATTCATAAGAATGGTGTGGGTAGAGTAGCCAAATTCAGGTGATGTATTCATGAATTTTGCATGCCTCTGTTGATCGAGTCGCCATTAAGCGTTCGATTACTGTTGAGAAGCACAATTCAACTTCTCAGGCTTAATAACGTCACCGTCCTCAAAAGTCCGCATCACTAATATTGGGATACTGTAGTTAGGATTATATAACGTAGTATAATAGCACTTGAAATACCTCAACTCCAAACTTCACTACTGCTTGTCACATCCATCACGATTGTTAGTCTATAACAGGAAGGAACCTCGGAGCAGGGGATTTTCTTTCGGTGTTTGCTCTAGTGGAAGTGAAGTGACGTGATGACAGAATCGACTATGTACATAGTATCATGTGTGCTAAGTCAGAATGACAGAGGACGGACGTGAGGACCTTCAAGTCTTCTATTTAAATGGAGCACGATGGATGACAGAATTGCTGTGAGAAGCTTTTCTTGGAAGTTGGATCTGTCCTCTTGTTTGTACTAGTGTGGAATGTAGGCAAAATGGATAATGGTGTGGTTGGAGGATTGGCAGCGGTTCCTTTTTTCCTCATCCAGCTTTTTCGAGCATAACTTTTTGGGAGTGCGATTAGTATGAGAGTGAACGAAAGGAGACATGAGGACATAAGAATGTCATACTAACTGTGAGATAATTTGTCTAGGATATCATTTTCTGTCGAGGCTTCAAACCTTGATGACGCACATGCTTTTTCATGCATACTGTATCACACTCCATATTACTTACTATATTACAGGATATATACGATATTTTGTAGATTTGTAACTGAAGGAGGACCAAGTGTGGACAAATTGTCGCCAGGCGATCAAATCTGGATGATCAATGGAGAAGATGTTCGCAAAGTTGCTCGTGAAGTGGTCATTCAGTTGGTGCGCTCATGTACTGAGACTGTACGGCTCACTGTGTGTCAGCCTCCATTAGACAATGTGAGTACGAGATTTTCTCGTTCTTTCCATCCTAAACCTAATAGGTCCATAAATACAAAACGAGTTCAAATGAAATCGAATGGAAACATTGAAATTGCATTGCAGTCATCGAGGAAATCGGCCTTTTTGAGTAATGCGAAGAAAGCTAAACTCAAGTCAAATCCATGTCGGGTGCGATTTGCTGAAGGCGTTGTGGTAAATGGATCGAACGGAACAGAGGTAAAAAAGACTCTATTAAAGTCTGAGTTTTTTGTACTCCTCACGTTTTTATTGATTGCTCTAAATGGATGCAGAATGGGATTCTGAATGGAATGACTACTTCGGATCATTCAAGTGCTGCAGACAAGTCAACAAATGGAGAGTCTTATCTTCCTCTCATGCCCAATGTACTTAAGGTATTAATTTAATGCTAAGCGAAATCAGCAAATCACTTTCCCGTTGCGTATTGTCAGTCTCTTAATAATCCTTTTTTTGTTTTAGCGCCATTGTACATTGGTACTCACCTCATTCATTATTTTAAAATTCCATGTATCTCCCTAGGTTTTTCTAGAAAATGGACAAACTAAGAGCTTCAAGTACGACGAGAGCACAACGGTTCAAGACGTGCTTGATTCCCTTCAGCAAAAGTTGACCATTCAGTGTATTCAGCATTTTGCTCTCGTCATTGACCAATGCAGATCCTTCAAACGCAATAAACTCACTATTCTGGACCCTGGATATCCACTTTGCAAAGTACATTTTAAATTCTAATGAAAAGTATTTAATAGCCCTTTTGGATCATGATTCCATAATATACTATGATTAGATTGCTTCTCAACCCGGCGCCCACTTTCTCCGTTGCTTGTTTCGAGTCACATTTGTTCCAAGAGATGCTTGTGAATTGTTGAAAAAGGATCCCATTGCATTCGAATACCTTTATGTTCAATGCTGCAATGATGTGGTGCAAGAGCGCTTTGCCCCAGAACTCAAGTATGAAATTGCATTGAGACTTGCTGCCCTACACATCTATCAACACGTTATGTCCAATAATATGAGCGAAAAAGTGTCCATCAAAGCTATCGAGTAATTCTACAATTTATTTATTCCATACCTTTATCATACTTTATACTAAAGTTTACGTTTCTTTTCTCATTTCTTCAATCATTAATTCATGTTTCTGATTTCGTATTGTGGTGGTATAAATATTTCACGCTCGTTTTTCCTTTTTATGATATCTAGGAAAGAATTTGGGCTGGAGAGATTTGTGCCACAATCTCTGATTGAATCCATGAAACGAAAGGAGTTGCTCAAACTCTTACAGCATTTCTTACGTGCAAACGGGGACTTGGTGCCGACAGGACAAAAGAAACTTACTGTTGTTCAAGCCAAGCTACATTATCTTCGTATTATTGGAGAGTTGCCGTCGTATGGGGCAAAGTGCTTCGCCACCAACATACGAGTAAGTTGGATATTGAATTTTGAATAATCAAATAATCATACTGGCATGTGGCATAATCCCCGAATACTGACGTTATTTTGTCCATTATTAAATCTGACATTCATTCAATTAAAATTACTTCTCATCTCCATTATTACAGGATTCCGCTCGTAGATGTGTTCTTCTTATAAGCCCAAGAGTTGGTCTGAGTTGCATCAGTAGCATTCCAAATAGCGAGGTAAGCGAAATTTTTCAAAGGTTTAAGCGCACTAATCCGTGCACTAGCTAATCGCTTTTTTAAAAGAATCAACGCTTTCTCAAGCGTTGCATTGCGTTTGATTACCGTTTTTTCACATTTTCAGCCTCTTCCATTGTGCGACATTGATGCGCTGCAATCGGTTGAAGTTTGTCCACGGGAAGATGAAACAGCTTGCGATATAAAAATTCGATTTAAGGATCCCGAAAGATCTGTAAATTGATTACTTTTATAGTATGACACTATGCCAGACTATGCTGTAATTTAGTACATGTCATGAAATCGTGTGATATGTTCTGTGTTTTCAGTGTATAGATGTTGTTTTGGAACAACAAGATGCTCAGGAACTCATTCCTACCTTGCAAGGCTACTACAATTTGTTTACCAGCCTCATTCTTCCAGTACGACAGTTGTCACCATTGAACAATGACATCGACACAATTTCACGTAAATGCACGTCTGTATTATTCAAGCGACATGTTCGTAAACCAGAAGCATTGAAGCAAAATGAAAATGTTGAATGTATATACTTGGAAAATTACAGCTCCTCCATATGAAGGTCAACATACAGTACAGCCAATGGAATGGAGCTACAGATCCTGGAAATCAGGAGGCGACAATGATAATTTTAACTATTGTCGAGTTGTGAATCTAAGTGCATGTCCACCGCAACCACCATGTCCTCCAGACAAGTCTCAAGTACCCATGGCTGGATTTGTTCATTACTTTGGGATTCATCAACAACCAGCAAAGCCAGCGAATGGATCAAATGATATGTTCTACACCGTGGACAACAACATGAATAAAATGTGCTTACTATCTACATTTGATTGCCAAATTAATGTCAGGGGCTTTTGACATTTGACATATTTGTGATATGTGACATAATAATTTAATTTTGTAACAGGTCGACAAGTAACTTAAACGTTACTCAGATAAACATTGATGACCATCCACCTGAAGAAATGGGTCAACTTTCGACATCAGGACGATTGACAGTTCAACATGTTGGTGAAATTCCATTGGAATCCAATGCTGTTGACTTGATGGGTGCACCTGCAGTTTGGGGAGAATATAGCACTTGTCATATCAGTCTTGGCGAAAAAGTGAGACCTGTAAGGCTGACATTTTCCCTTTCCGTTGTTACTATATATTAAGTTGTTCATTTCTTCCGGTACAAAGGCTTTGATCCTTGGTAAAAAGTTATCTCAATTTTATGACTGGGGCTTTAATGTAATCAGCAGGAAGAAGAAAGCAGGAGGTTGGCACTTCATTGTGCAGCTGCAGACAAAGAATGTGGCGATAAAGAATCTACTCGTTCCAGCCTTTCACAGACTGATTCTGAGACAGAGCAGATGGGTAGATCTGCTTTTCCTCTCATTGGTTATGATCATTCCGGAACAATCCTCGAACAGGTATTATATGAAAGTTTCCGACTTCCAGGTTTACCATATTCGGTAACATGAAGAATCTACGACTGCTAACCTTCGGGTTGGGAATCTTTAACTTGTAGACTGAACGAGAGACTGGAGAGGTGAATGTATGCGTAGGAATAGAAGAATTAAAAGGAATGTCAACTTGTGAGTCTGAGTTGACAGAAAGCGACACAGACTCGCTGAGTACATCTCCAGAATGTCAGGGACGCAAGACTGCCGTCGTTCCACCTTACATGAAATCTAGCGATTCCAGCTTCGGACTTCATAGACCGGATGTTCTTTCCAGTAGCTTTGTGAAAACGAACCATAATTTACAGGTATGAAAATGGAGACAAAAAGCCAATGTATAATGTACATGTTGTCATTACGAACAGAATTCATGACCCAAGTCGTGTGCACCTGTGTTTTTGTAGGATATTTTGCTGAAGCTTCAGGAAGAGTACAAATTGCCGTATGATTTGGCTGAAGGAGCCTTGTATTTGGATCCGGACATTATCGACCTCACCATGATCTCACCGCCCCAAACTCCCGAAGAAGTAAATTCAATGAATCGATTTTATATAAGCGGATGTCTCAAGGATTTTAGGCGTTTATTGCGTCACGTTATATGTACAATGACTATAAGTAACGTACACGTACACAAGCTATAGAGAAGTGCCAGTCTCAGTTCATGAAAATTACACACTTTGATGCAATTTAGGAGCATATGCTGTTAAATTATGAACAATCTATTTGACACGCGCTGCTATGTCAGTTGAACATGGTGAATGATGAAAAATTAATTGGGATAATATTTTTGTATCAAGGCAGGAACTCGTGCGTTTCTTAGTTCACTGAGTACTCCACCTACTCCGTTCGCCGACCGGTTGAATATTGAAGCTGAACTGAGAGCTTTGGCCCTTGCTGAAAAATCTCCAATCGAAGATGAGAATGGAGAAAAAAGAAATAATGTTGTGGCTTACAACAATTGTAGCTCTGTTTTACCCACATCTTGGATGAATCAAGATGTAGATGTCTTCATATCGATGACAATAATGCCTCCGCCCCCGGAGACGATTGACAATGATAGCTTGGAAAATCATGAAAAGCAGGCTTCTCCGAATAAAATGTCTTCTGCAAACGAATCTTCCAAATCTTCCATTACTAATTCTAAGGCAACTGAAAGTCCGAAATTACTGCCTGATAAAGGGAAAATGGGCATTGTTCGACCTCTGCGTGATCCTGCTTGGATTCAGCAGTCACCGAAGTAAGAATATGGTTTTGTGAATTCCACAACACCTTATCACGCTTTATGTACACGATGGAATTACATTAATTTGGCGACGTCTTTTAGGAAAGAGGAATCAAAAAACAATAGAGAGGATGCCAGTGAAGCGATTCCAAAATTGACTGTAGCTCAACGTAAAGCGATTTTCATGGGATTTGCTGCTCCTCCTCCTGTGCCCTCAAAACCAAGTTCATCGTCACCGGTTATGCGCTCAATAAATTCTACAAACGGGAGTATGACACTTCCAATTAGTTTATTTCGTAGGACAAGTGTTGGAAACGTGAAAGGGAACACTTCGGACGGCATAGCTACGGACGCTACCGATGTAAGTGAAACTGTGTGTGCATACGCTTACATTATGTATAATGACCATTAAAATAAATTGAGTTATTGATTGAAACGTGGTTTTGAATACAATAGAAACGTATTTGCGGTCAGTTAAGCGTGAATCAGTGTGAAATAGCGTATGGGACAATTGATGATGCTCTCGGAAACGTGGTTCAACGATTAGAAGAAATGGTAGTTCACATGGGGAAAGGAACGGCCGGCATTTACATGAACGAGGACAAGTTGAAGGTTTCTCAAGAATTATTGCTGGCGGAAACCAAGGCTCTGAGCTTGGGTTGCCAACAACTCGTCGCATCGGTGCTGGGGAAACCTCGCGGCACCGGAGAAGTAGAAAAACATGTTATTAAAGATAATTTAACAAATTGCGTCACTGTGCTGGAGAAAATGATGGAAGTTAGTGAAGATGTTTGCCGTTACACTTCTTCTCCTTCTAGTACTCAAAGCGTGCTGAGAAAAGTGCAAGGCGTCTCTCAAACGTTTCGCTTAATAGTTCAAATTGCAAGTCAGGTGCTGGAAAAGAAATCCGACACGGATGAACAAACGCTCGTTTCTTCTTTATTGAGTAAAATGACAGTATGGAAAGATCAAGTGGGCCAGCTTGTGGGGACCCTACAGGGTGTCCTTTCCTGCATTTAAATTATATGATCCTATGTACTTAGCAAAAACTGCAACAGCGGTTCGCAATGCAAATCTAGTCGCAACATTCTTATATCATACGTTTGTCTCAATTTCTACGCAACAAAAAATGAACTGCATCAAAAACGTGCGCTACCAAAATTAAAAAAACACTGGAATTTCTCCATGGCACATTGATGTCAAGCGAAATATATGATATAATTATAATGTTATTTAGCTAATATTAAGTATAATATAGGAATTTACTACTTCATTCATTCTCCATAACGTCTATTCCAAGTAAAAAATAAGTTGATCACGTATAATAAATTGACATTTCGTGAATCGCATGCACGCATTCTCTCTGATTATTGTTATTCGATGATACAATTACACTACAAAACTCGATGTGACGCGATGATCATTCGTACTTTGTCAAGTCAACATAATATTATATAATAAAAATTCATCGTAGCGTTGTTGTTGAAGTACATTATTTTGTCTCTTTATTTCATGCAGCTCTCTTTTTGAAAATAGCAATAATTTTTGCTAAATATAACAATTTAATACCGTACTCCTTTGTAATAATACAATTCAATACAATACAATACAATACAATACAATACAATACAATACAATACAATACAATAATAGTACAATAATATTTAATTTATAAGTCATTCATAAAACACGTTTTCGAGAGCAATGACAAGGTAAAAGTAAAACAGATATTTTTATGGAAACGATTACAGTGACTAAATAAATCGTCTGTAAATTACAGACTGACATATACATTATACAGTACTGACATATACATATAAACATATACAGTAACAGTGTTACGTCAGTAACACTGTTAGACAGATAAGTAACACGTAAGACAGATAAGGTAAGAGGTAAGACACGGTATATGTATTCTATGAGTGTATTTACATGTATCGTGTCATGTCGATGACACGATACAATTATGATAAAATAGTGTCATCAATTTCGGGAATTTTCCCTTCTACTTGATTTACATATTTCCGTAAGAGCTTTGTAATGACATCTTGCAATGCTTCTTTCGCCCCGAGTGAGTCCAATGAGTTCAAAGCAAACTATAATCAATGCAAATAAAAACCAATATATAGATAATATAAGACAAATTTAAGACAACAGCCGCAACGTTAAATGTAATAGTAAGTAACGCTTACGTTCTGAATGTTGGTTTCATGACGCAAGTGAAGGAGAGACACCAACGCAGCTTCACATGAGGAACGGACCATAGAATTCTTTTCTTTCGTTCCATTCACCAACGCGGGCAAGAGAGCCTTGTACACTTCGGGAGGTAAAATCTTAGGAAACGTTTGTTTTCCCACAACTTCCATTACTTGACCCCACAAAACCTTCACTTCATTGTTTGGATTATTCAATGCCTAGACATTTGACAGATTAGTATCAGTGTCAATCAAAAAGTCAAAAAGAATTTTCTATGCAATAAATTTACCTTCACGTAAACTTGAATGAGGTCAGGAGCAATTGTAATATCGTTTGAAATAGAGTTAAGATAGATGTAGCAACAACAACGAAGTCCATCTGCCACAACTTGCGGCTAATCAAACATCACGGCCCAATTACATTTCTTGTATTTCTTGTAATATGAATTAGTGAGACAACTAAAACTTTGTCAAATGTTACCTTATCAGACTGGAGCATGTCTTTCAAAATCTTGTGAAACTTATCTTTGCGTTTATCGTTGTACACAACATCAAGGGACTCTTTGAATCCAATTGCTACCGTAGTTGATCGCAATTCCCGTGGGACTTCGCTGGACTCATCTACAACCATTTGAACTAACATTTGAGACCGCGTCCTATTATCGGAACAAATATATAATAATAGCATGCGTTCTGTACATAAACCTTACCAACTATTAAACGAATCGTTTTGTCCAAGTCATTATCAGCCAAGTATTTCAACAGCGCTCCCAAACACCCAGCGGCAGTTCGAGCTGCGTCATCCCCTAAAAGAATGTTTAATTTGTGCAAATTATTTATTTTATTTATTATCCTATAAAAATGTACTTCCACTTGGCATTTGACAAACAAACCTGAAGTTAGTAATGGAATCAAATGCAAGAGAATGTTTTTCACAGTAGTCTCATTAAGCCTTCCCTTACAAACAGTGACAATACATCTCAACGTGAATATAATGGTTTCCCTAAAATGAAAAATATCGACTGTATCATCCATGTCAAAAAAGTCGAAATTTCAAAATAAAGGCAAATAACATCGGCTCACTTGATGGAATTGTCATCTGTATTCTTCGTGAGTACAAGCATAAGCTCTTGAACTACCATGTCAGGTTTATGATGATTAGGAATAAGCTCAGCAAGAGCAGACGACGCCTTCAATCGGACATTTCTATTTGGATCACTCGATGACCGCAAGAAAGTGCTTTGGAGTTGGGGTAAGAATGCTTTGAGATGCACGCCAACCTAATAAAGAATTACAAGAACTCACAATATAGTTCAGAAAATGACGGAAACACTATTGACGGTTAACATTTTCACTGCTCATTTGTTACCTTTTTCAACCATATTGTTAAAGTTTCCAAAACTGCAACTTTAACAGTTGGTCCATATCGTTCACCTAAAATACGAATCAATGGTCCAGTGATAAGGACAACAGAAGGCTTCAGAGCATCGGTGTTACTCAAATAAATCAATTCTCCCATTCCAATGGCTGCCAATTCTTTAGTCTCAGCATTTCCGGCCAATAACGCTTCTCGATAAATAGGAAGCACTGGATTGATACCCTAAATATTATAACAGCGTGTAAATTGTCAGAAGGTCACACATAGCACAGCATACTGCATGATAATTCGGAAATTGGGTACCTTTGGTAAACAGAGGCCAGGTAAAAGTCCCTTTCCTTTCATGTCATCCTTAGCATATTGAATTGCTTGACGAAGCTCTCCTACGTAAGAAAGTTTATCGTCACCTTCCAGACTCTATATTGAAGTTCACATACAAAATTAAATTAAACTGACAAACACGTTTACATTTGTTGTAATAAGTAAAAATATTTAATAACAAACCTTAACAACGGCAGTTAGAGCTTCTCCGGCTAACTGTAGTATTTCCACATCTTCATCTGTAAGTAGCATGACCAACCCGCGAAGCAGTTGGCTAGTATGAGCACTAAAATCCGCATTTGTGTGCACACAGAAAATAGACAAAAGCGTCACCGCAGCTTTTTTTGTGGCCACAACTTTGGACTTCTTCAACTCCAGCAAATCGTCAATAAGCATTCTAACTCCTTGCTCGTCAGTCACCGATATAATTATTTCTTGACAGTAATCGATATTCTAATTTTCGAAACCAGAATATAATTAGTTCTTAAACGTACAACAGGACATTAATGTTTCACTTTAAATTCATAGCACTTACTATCTGATTTGGATCGTGGCTGAGAACTTGAACCATTGCAGGAAACACACGATTTAAAAATCGAGACAGTGCATCACCTGCAACCGTAGCTAAGACTGCTAATGCTTTAAGGTTCGGTGGCTTGCCTGTCAGTTGGGGAATAAGGTAAGGCATAACAGCCTTAGACTTCAAAACCAAAATTTGACCTAGACCGTCCAATACATATTCTCCTTCGACAGGATCACTCTACGAAAATTAATCTTACGTTATTTACGTTTACACAAAAACTGCGCTAGTTATAATCCTTAACACGTTTACCATTTTAGACATCAGATAAGGAAGTATTTCTTCCAACGCACGGGTTCCTACATTTTGATGTAGACTAGCAAATGTATGGGCAGCAGCAATTCTAACCGCAGGAGACGAATCACAAAGAGCTCTCCTAAAATATTCACAATACATCGAATAAATAATTACAATTGAGCAGTTTATTTACACCACTCTAGGTTAAATTATCTTACTTGAGTGTTGGAACCAAATTATCCACAAAGGCAACTACCATCTCTTTACTAGTAGCACTCATGATTTCTGAAAGACCAACACAAACACCTTCTCGCTCATCATCTCGAGTCGACTCCAAGCCTCGTTCAAGAATAGGTATTATTTCGGATAAAATTTTCTCTCCTAATTTTCGGACCAGATCTCCAAGTGTGCTAAAATTATACGTGTACAATGCAATTAACATAAAGTTTGCAAAACTCCAAGCATAAAATAATAGTGATAAAAACTCACCTGGCAGCAACACGTCGTCTATCCTGATGATTACTGGCTAAACTTCCAAGCAACAACGAAAGTAGAGTTGGCAAAATTTCTCGAAGCGTTTTCGGAGTATTTGCAACAACAACTTTCCAAACGTGCAATGCTGATTGTCGCACCATGAGGGACACGTCCGATCGTGCCATGTACAAACTTGCGAAAACTTTGTTTCGTCGTTCAATTCCCAATGTCTCTCGGATAGCCTATTAAATTTAGGTTTATTTAATTTATATATGAAATTAATACACCATTCAAATAATATCATTGGTATAAAAAGAAATAGGACCTTTTGAGACTGTTCAGTGCCGAAGTTGTCATCATCGCTTGCTGATTCTGTGCTCATTTTACCGGATACCCCAGAAATCTTGTACAACAAGTCACCCAATAATTGTATGGAAGAATATCTTATTCTCCAATTAATTTCAAATACACCTTTCTCCAATTCAGGCAACAGCAGAGTAATTGCTGTTTCTGCGAACCCAGTTACGATACGCTGACCAGCACGCAAAGCAGTGTCACGAACAAACTCATTTTCGTCAGCAAGTGCCTATAATAATCAAAGTAGCTCCGTTTAAATATCATATACTTACTCCCAATAGATAAAGACAAAAAAGGCACGGGCACCTTCAGAATTGGATTAATAATTTGTCCGATGTAAACGACGAAGTCTTCCTCGAAAACGGATGGCATATAGATGAACATCATCATGTAACCATCCCGCACATGCGGATCCAAATCATTAGAATCAGCCTTACGAATAACCTCTATATAAATACAATTCGCGAGTGTAAGTAACAAGAACTAAAGAAATAAGAGCATCTAGTATGTTTTCATTGCAAAATATCCAAAATAAACAAACCAGGCATAAATTTATGCAACTGCTCAACACCAAGAGCTCCTAAAACTTCGGCACTGAACAGTCTCAAAAGGTCCTATTTCTTTTTATACCAATGATATTATTTGAATGGTGTATTAATTTCATATATAAATTAAATAAACCTAAATTTAATAGGCTA
>JABASF010001641.1:0-20322 GCA_019776145.1 Harlomillsia oculata
CATACATCGGCGTACTCGCCTCATGAGGACGTACTGAGTACAGAGTACAAGAATTTTTAAGGCTTTTGAGGACATGAGGACAGAGGACACTATTTCGAAATCCCGGTTGAGGACAAGAGGTCAGAGGACACTTTTTTAAAGTCTCAGTTGAGGACATGAGGACGGAGGACACTATTTGGAAGTTCAAGTTGAGGACATGAGGACAGAGGACGTCCTCAAACTGTCCTCAAACTGTCCTCAACACAGAATTTTGTAGAAGTGGGACCTATGCACTTGATGACAATTCTATTTAAAATAAATTATAAATTCTTTATACGTTTGACATACACTTTAAGAACAGTAATTCGACAGCTTATAGTTCAATTTCAACGCGTTGTATATTTGAGGACTGAGGACAGGATTTCAGTAGTGAGGACAGAGTACAGAGGACAAACATTTTCACGGGCTTCTGAGGACAAGAGGTCAGAGGACATGTTTTTGAAGTACCCATTGAGGACATGAGGACAGAGTACATGTTTTTGACGTACCCATTGAGGACATGAGTACAGAGTACGGCCTCTTTGTAGATGTATGATAAATATCACATGTAGGGACATGGAAACGGTGGACAAATGCTGGAAAGACTTTCTCCTCAATCAATTCCACGATGTCTTGCCAGGCACTTGCATTGAACTTGTGACGAAGGACGCTTGGGCCATCTATGCCACCATCTTTGACATCATCACTGACCTTCGAGACACGTATCATGAGCGGATGCTGGGGAGCAGCGGGAGCAACCGGGCGATTTATAATCCTCTCCCGTGGAATGTTCGAATGGTTATTTTTCATAGACCGAACAGCGGAGCCCTTCCTTCCGGACCAAATATTCAAGCTGTGACTTTGGAGTCCGTGGCCTTCGAGGAGCAAACGCAAGGTAGATTTCGAGTTCCCCATGCCTTTGCAGCAGCCGTGGTGGATTTGCGACCGTCTGGGTACTCGTCCTTCTCTCCGATTCCCCCAACGGCTCTTGTCATGTACTCTGCAAACACTCCCGCTCCCGGAAAAGGAACGTTCAACAACGGACAACTACGCCTGGAAGTCGCAACTACTGGAAGGCCTTTTGAGCAGTTGTGGTTCAAAGGGGCGGATGGAAGGGACATTCAAGTGTTCAGAGATAGGCTTGTCACGGGAATTGAGCCGGGAATGTTTTATCTGTACGATGACGTTCCGCTGTTCTGGGACGCGTGGGATATTGCAGATTATCATTTGGAGACCCGGAGAGAGTTGGGGTACATCGGGTCCCCCGGGTCTCTGCAATTGCTCACGTCACAGGCCACCATGTCCGTCGTGGGAGCGTACAAATGGACTGCTATTTTTGGAAACAACAGTAGCATTACTCGCTACACAATAATGCGAGCGGACTCTGGGATGGTGGAGTACTACGTCATCATTGACTGGAAAGAGGAGCACAAGTTGATCAAGGCGGAGTGGCCTGTGGACATCTTGTCCAGGGACGCAACCTACGAGATTCAGTATGGACACACCAAGCGACCCACGCACATGAACACATCTTGGGACATGGCCAAGTATGAAGTTTGTGGACACAAGTGAGTCAGTCAATGTCAATGTCATCATATCGTACAATATACAACAATTAAATGTTGCATAAATGTTAAATATGACTTATGGCATAATGACATTGTTTCCGCAATTCTCAAAATGAGATGGATGGACATTTCCCAAGCCGACAAAGGCGTGTCATTTATCACGGATTCCAAATACGGCTGGCATGCCCGAGACAACATCATCAAACTGTCACTGTTGAAGTCTCCGAAAAACCCGGATGCTACTTGTGACATGCACAAGCACTTTATGTACTACGCTGTGCTCCCGCATGAAGGTTCACACTCCGTTTCTTCACTGCTTGTTGTGTTCATGCTACGTATCATTCCATTTAGTCCATTTTGAACCACCACAACTTTGACATCCATGTAGATGGATGGACATGTGAGTGTGACATACTTATGTGAATTGCCTTGTTTGTACACAACTCTTAGGAACATTCCAAGAAGCGGACGTGATCAGGAAAGCGTACGAATTGAATTACTTGGGAGCCAACAACATTCCGCTCATTGCCACGTCGATATCCGGAGTGAATCTTCCAGCCAACTGGGTTTCCACGGACAAGGCAGCTGTTGTCGTTGAAGCCTACAAAGTCGCGTCTGACCTTCCACGGGCCGTCTGCGTCCGACTATACGAGTCCTTCGGAGGCTACGCCTCAATCACGTACTCATCCTTTTATTAATTACATTAATTACTTATCAATTTCACCCTTATTGTTACGATTTCATTGACTGGTCGTTGGCCTGTGGTCTCCGGATTAAAAATCAGTCTTATGAAAGTTGACTCTTGACTCTTGACCTTGAGACCTTGACTATGTATTCACAGCGTGAGCATGGGATTCCCGATATTGAAAGTGGAAGAATGCAACGGGCTGGAAGACCCAATGGATCAAGTCCCTCATTCAGGGCACACCTTCCCTGCGTCTTTCCGGCCCTTTGAAATCAAGAGTTTTCTTATCAGTTTTTAATTGTTTTAATTGGCTAACCAACGGACAAATGAATACTAATAATAATTATAATAAATACATCTGCTTATTCATCTTCAACCTCAGTCATGTAAACATTTATAAACATTGCATTGTACATATAATGTATCATTTAATCATTTAATTTATGTGCATGCAGATTGTGACATTGTGAGTTACAGTTACAAGTTACAATAGCATAGGAAAAGTTCACTGTATAATTTTATGCTTGTCTGTGTACAGACTGTACAGAGTACAACACACTTCCACTTTTTTTTTGCTCAAGATCGTAATCATTTAATCATGTAATCATGTAATAAAAATAACTTTGCACAACTTTGCTACTGTTGATATAGGTATTCAGCAATCAAATCACCGTCTGACGTGCTCATCAACGTTAAATGGTTAAATGTACGTGGCACTGGCGTATTGACCCTTGACCTCCAGTGTGATATAATAAATCCAATCAGTTCAGTTATCAGTTGGAATTGGAGAGTTCGGAATAACATGTTACATCACATCACATCACATCACTTCACAGCACAGCAGGAGCTCATGCAACCCAATATTTATATGAGACTATGCAAACAACTTTTGAGTCTTGACCTCTTGACCCTGTATCAAACTGGGAGTTGGACTGGTTACCGCTGGGCGTGATTGCTACACAAAGTTGTGTTACGTGACATGTCTTTGCCGTACTTGCTTCAGCTAATTCAGCCATCATATAATCATAACTTCATAATCAAGCGGTGAGCGATGGGATTAGGATTGGGATTGGGATCCCAATTTGCCAATGAGTGTCAATGGAGTCAAGTCCTGGAACAAGGGCACGGGCAAGGGCATGACCGCATGACACATGTGCACCCTAACCCAATCATTCGATTCTCTTTGATTGATCATTGATGGAACTGGTTGAGATGAGAATTCAGATTCCCATGTTTATCTGAGCCTGAGTCGTGAGTCGTGAGTTGAGTCAGTCTCAATTTGTCTCTTTATGAGTGTGAGAGCAAGTTGACACGATTGATACAATTTGCCAGTTGAGATAGTTGACAAGACAAAAGTCAGGTAAAATCACTGACACAAAACAATGCAGAGAATCTTGGTAGGAGTGGGAGCCGTCGTGGCGACGATCGTAGCCTTGACATTGACGACGACGGTACAAGGCGCCGTGGATCCAACAGACCCAACCATCTCATGTCAATCCGACTTCAAGCTTCTTAAAGCCCAAAGATGCCTTGGTTTTCCGGAGTGCGCTGACACCCCACTTGTGTAATATTAAATACATATAATATTTGATAGTAGCTTATAGTACTGTATCATATCATTTCCGCATTGATTTTTATTTTCAAATTGATTTGGAAATTGAAATTGAACTAATGAATGGGAATGGGGCGGGTAGGCAACCGGTGTCAGCGTCCACGGACGACATCTTAAACGGGATGTTTGTGTCAGCGAATGTGATTCGCCCAGCGTGCTGGCCTCGCTGGATGAACAGGACAAAGTTTGCTCAGGGACAAGCGTTCCAGCGGAAGAACTACGGAGCAGTGACTCTGTCGCAAATCATGTCCATCATCAGCGGGTTCTTCTTCGACGAGACGACGGACATCCTCCTCTTCACCTCCACCAACGACTGCAACTCTTCATTCATTCGCAACTACGGCTCTCTTTTCCGGAACATGAAGCTGTGGGGGGATGCCGACATCAAAGATCCCAATCAGCAGTGTGCCCTCCTCCAGAGTTTGATCAGGTCCGCATATCTTAATATGCTTTCATTGCTTTCCCACACTTCACTACCTTATAGACCATATCATCAAGTAATACTCATGTTGAAAGTTGAATGTTAAGGTCAAACCAAGTGCATCAAAAGGTCGCAGCTCGGCTGGAACGAATCATTGGCTCTGGCAACGTTGCTAATGGTGGATTTCCAAGAAACTTTACAGCTCCAATTTTTAATGCAACAGTCTGGGACGCTTTCAAGGCAGACTTGGAAGCGTCTTTCACCGAAGCTCAACTGGCCTTTGACCCCAACTACATCGCAAAGAAGAACAGTCCTTCCCGAGTACCGTTCAGCATGTTCCAGGTGGGGTCGGCCGTCATGACATTTTCCGGAGCCTCTACGCTGAGCAAGGTGAACGCCATGGTCCCGGGAGCATCCGACGACGACATCGAAGCTTTCAATCACATGTGGGGCGTAATCGGACACGTCGTCGGCATTGACGACACCTACAACGCCATTTTGCAAGCCAACTTTACAGAACAGCAAAGATACTACAAGGAGATGCAAACCCGCTATCAAATCCCATCCGCTTACCACATGAGCGACTGGGCCAAAATGTTTGCGGAAACTGCCTTGACCAAGTTCGTGAGCGCTCCTCTGGTAATTAATTCATTTCATTGTCATAATTGCAATTTTGCCATTGATAAATTGAATTGACCATGTCAGTGCTGTGGCGATGTGAGTCATGTGAGTCTTAGTCTTGTCCTGTCCATCTGATCTCAGATCATGATTTTCTGTTGTTGACCCGTTGTTGTATTTATATGCTTTTGTGCAGTACATCAATGGATTGGATGTTCCGAACCCCGTTCCCGTGGATGGATGGCTCATGAGCGTTTGCGCAGCCGTGCTGGGAATTCCCTTCGACAATCTTCGTGCAGTGGCGAGTCCCGTTGGCTTGACGCTCGTCACGGCCATCACTACCGTCCAAGCTACAATGAAGGACCTTGCGGCTTCGCCAACACCAGCGGCCTACTGCGCCACGGAATCCATCTTAGCGGACGCCATTGGGCTGGTCATCAATGGGACGGCTACGAAAGCCTACGGCACGGACTACACCTGTGCCACCCAATGCGACATCGCCGACAAAATTCATTACGAGTACTTGGGACCGGATATCAACTTCTATGGCTGGAACTATTCTCTTCCATGCAATCCTCTCATGTCTCCCAACTTGCCTGGATATCAACCAAATGTCTAATCCAATCCCATCTATAATCCTAATTTATTTACATGTCCTATCAAGACAGGTCGAAATCATCAGACTCAACTCACTCAACTCTAAATTGTGGCACTATCCTCTCTTCCTTCATTTACGTACAGATTCATGTACTACATGTACATGTACATCAAATGTACCAATCAAATTTGGTTCGTGGAATAAATAATGACACTTGAAACAATTATTACAGTTGCTTCATGATATCATGAACCTTGGATTTTATTTACACTTATTGGCGCTTGCCGAGCTGAAAATACGAAGTCGGTTGGTTGGCTAATCTACTGTTTTCATTTTATTAATATTACTTTTAATTAATTAAAATTATAATATTCATATTTATACAGGTTCGTGAAGAGAGGAAACATGAGAGAAAGTTGAAATAACTGACATGTTCGAAGGATGATACATATTAGGTCGGACGGACACACGGCAGCCGGATCTACTTGAGCTTGTTGACGTTCTTCTCGTAGGTCCCTTGAAGGTTTCCGGCTTCCAAGTATCGCCCAGCCACCCAGTACTTATTTCCTTTTGTAGCATAGCCCATTCCAAGTTTCGTGGACGTCTTCCACACGACCTGCGTGAAGTGCCCTGTTCCAGGCTGGTAGCCTGGATTGCTCCAGTCGTACTTTTTGATCTCATCATACCACTTGTTGACTGCTTGAACCATAGCCACATCCGGGGCAGCAGGTCCTGCCGAGCTCATCCCGTAAAACAGATTCTCACCCTGGTGCACCTGTTGCGAATTGCACAGGGCGTGGTCCATTTTCCCTGCTTTCGCCAGTGCCTCCGCACAGTTTTGGGCTTCCGTATTCAGCTAAATATTCAACAGTATTAATTAGCAGCAATAGCAAACATTATATAATTAGTGACATGGAGGGGTGACCCGGTCATCGTGACGCACAAATGCACTATAGTAATGACTTAATGACTGACTAAGAAAGAGAATGAGGAACGTACGTACCTCGTTGTCCAAAGACATTGGCGGCGTGTTTTGATGCTTGGCTCTAAATTCATTGTGTCTTGACAGAGCACCTTGACGCGCTCCGCCGAGGTCCTTGTGAGGACACTTCTTGGCCTCAGCAACACCCGCCAAGCAGAACAGCCCCCATGCTCCAACCACCACTACTACCCGCAACAACGTCTTCATGGCCCAACGATCAATTATTTACACCCAAACTCCCAACAAGCTCTCATGTCTCTCGGTCCACCACTGTGGATTTTGTAGCCTCCGAACCGTGTCACGTCATGTCATTCCATGTCACGTCACAGTCACATGTCCTCTTAAAAATGAGTTCATTCCATTCCCCGCCAGTAAAGATATATAGATCCACATCATACACATCATGCAAAACAACAATACAAAGACAATAATGTAATTTAATGCATGCATGATAAATGTATGAATGTAATGTCGGTTGCGGATACACGATTTCATTGTAAAATCGTAATTGTTAGGATATGTGCGAATTCCAAAAGTGGATTCACAATCACAACCCATGCAATTCCTTTTTGGAGCAAACTTGTCAACTGCATTCAACATTCAAGATTCAACAAGGAATTTAATTCTACATTAGCATTTCTTACAAAATGTAGAGTAAAAGAGCAACAATCGCATAATGCATTCGTATAATGTGTTCTATGGCCTATGGCCTACATATTATGCAAATGATGTTCAAAGCTGAGCTCATCCATAATTTGCACTTGCACACACACTCATTTCACTTCAATAGTACATATAACCTAACATTGACTATTCTATTGACAACATGCGAAACGCAGGACATTGGACATGCAGGAACAGAAACGAAGCCAATAATATCAATCTGTTGAATTGAATTAGAACTGAGCACTACTGCGTTCCTCGGGTCACGCCGAAGGGCTAAGTGCTATAAAATATAATCGATCTTACTAGTCAGTTATATTAACTAAAGTTAACTATGGATTTTATTCAAATTTTGTAGAAGCCCAATTGTAATTTTGAACATGTCCCAAACTGATGAGAGTGTAACTGTGTAACTCTGACTTCATATCACTTCCCGTATTCGGGGAAGAAAGGAGGACGTGTCCTAGGACCCCAAGGTCGGCGAGTAGGTTTGGGATGGGCGCAGTGCAAGCAGCGTCCACCGTCACCTTCTTCGGGATCGTCGATGTCCGTATTGTCGTAATCTGCTCCTTCGTTGCCGTCCGGCAGTGGCATTCGAGCGGAAGCTCCCCCTGCCCCTCCCCCGACATCTGAAAGTGTTACAGTTTACAGTCCAACCTCGATATAAAATGCGTCTCGGGAAGACAAGAATTCGACTTTTATGGCGAAATGAATTTAAAATACAATGAGAACGACTTTTATTAAATTTTAACCTAAACTCATAGGCACATTGACTCGTTAATAACGCATATACGACTAAAATAAGATACCCGTATAAACAAAACCATAGCACGTAAAATTATTTTCGGAAAATTATCAATTTGTTTGTTTTAGATCAGAATTTCTGCCTAGAATCCCCAAAACCATTGGTTTTCCTGTTTTCCATCTAATTTTGTGCGTTATACCGGGGGATAATACTAAAAATATGGCAAAATGTCTTTTCCAGCGGGGTTCTTGTTAAAGCGGGACATCTTATACCGGGACTTTTAACATGGGAGCATAGGGAAACGTAACTATTGCTGAGAAATCTCACATTAAAGCGGGGAGACTCTTATTAACGGGCCTTACATCGGAGTTGGACTGCATTTATCAACTATTATAAGAATTACTTCCTTTTTTTGCAAGCTGACATGCGAAAGTGAATAATCTGCATGGATAGGACTCGTGACCTTACCTGAAACTTGCGTGCAGGACAAATAAATCTTTTTTCCTTCGGCCGCCACAAGAATGGCGAATACAAGAAGGCACCAAATCTGTGCTCGAGTCATCCTCAAAACACTTACAACTCTCCAATCTCCAGTGTCCAGCTCCAACAGTCGTCCGCTCCACACTTTCCGCTATCCAGATGTTCAATACTTCAATATTCAATTCCACCTACACTGTATACTGTTGTCTTTCATGATGGCATAATATTCTTGTCAACTAACAATTCAATGGATCAATGGCCCACATCCGGGAAAATGACTTAATTCATCACAATAAGTCATTGTCGTTCATTGTCATCGCACAATTTACTATTGGGCCGACTTGGAGTTAGACTATTTCTATTTCTTATGTCTTGTCTTGTCCAAACCTTCGACGCTTGACTTCTTTTACTTTCCGTACAACTAAAATATATAGGACAATAGGACCATAGGACGCAGGACGCACTGCGCATTAAATGCTGCCTATGCTACTCATTATTTCGCCCCGTCGCACTACAATGGACAATGAGGCATGCTAATAAACTTTCAACTACCGCTGCCTCCCCCGTTCATTTTACAATAAATCATTGATTGTCCTTGACATGCTTGACCCATTCCGGACGTAAATACGGAAGCAGGTAATCTAATTAGTCAGTAGCAGAGACTACAACCAGTTACTCACACTCACAATCCATCAAGATCATTAGTAATTAGCAATTATTGATTGATTTGATTGTTGTGTTTGTGTGCATTCATTTGAGAAGTCGGACGTGAACCACAACCACCACGCAAACTTGAGAATCTATTATATTATTATCTGTGCATAGATACTCGCGACTGTAATTCATGGAAATGCTGACAAGGTCGCAATTCGCAATGTCTATGCAAAAAAGTACACGAGTGAATTCATTTGCAATCAATTGAGATGAGATGGGATTTATGGGATGGGACAATGGGATGCGACGAGCTTTATATGAGCAGCCTATATGACTGTTGATGAAATGACTGAAATGAGTACGTAACGAGCAAGTTAGTTCTCTTCTGTTCTGTCGTTCTATTCTTCCTGTGCTAAAATGCAAATTAATGTGCAAAAAAGGTGTGAGTTGAGTGAGTCGTAATCGTAATCATAAAACAAAATAAACAAAAGCAAGAGCAAGCAAGCAAGCAGCCGAGGCCTAGCCTGTGTTTCAGGTGTGTGCCGCGACGGGGAGGCTTGCTTACACTACGTTATTTAAAGGGAATGAATAGACTTGCGCTGCGCTGCGCCTGCGGAATGGACAAGTCTTCTCGTCTTCTGGGCTGGGACACCGTCTTTTTCCATGGTCAAGGCAATTCGCATAAAGCCCATTCGCGCTTGGATGAGCCGTCGACATCTACGCATCTATACAGGCAGGATGGGCTTGGTGGACCACTTGGATACAGAGACATGAAAATAGACATAGACATGAACATGGACATGAACAATATGAACATGGACACATGGACATGGACATCTCCCTGCCTGGAGGACATTTGTCACATTATAAAATTACACTCGTACGTACGTTTTTGCATGTTTGTTCTGGACAAACCTTGCGAAAAAGTAACCTCGACAAGAAGCAAAGTAAGCTGAGCATCGCAGAACGCATATCCATTTGGAGTCTCCGTCTCCTTCCTCCAACAATTATTTCTATCTTCTTCTGCCTCATTTGATTTGTGCCAGAAAAACCAATATGAAATTTGTAAGTTGACAAAACAAAAACATTCAGTTTGGCATTAAACATGTTTGCTTTTAAATTGTTAGTAATTAAATTATAGTATTGAAATTGTAAACGTGTGGTGTGTTTGCATGGATTCAGGCTTTGATCTTGTTTTGTGTTGTGGTTCTCGTGCAAACTGGGCTGAGCATCCCGCAGAATTATTTCAGCACGAATTACTACATTGCGAAACAACAACGAGGCGACCCGGGCTATGCCTACGCCCAAAGACCTTCCGTCGACCCGTCCGCCTACTACACAGGAGCCAACCGTGCCAAAATCGCTCGCATGCTTGCCAATTATTATTGACACTCTACCTTTTCAAAATTTCGACTTTCAAATGTTCAAATAAAAACAGCAAGAATTTTGAATTACAACTTAAGTTTGTGTTTTTGCATAAATAATTTATTTTTTTCAAAATTCCACACTACGACACAGTGAAATGATTCATTTGGGACACGTTGAACTTTGATAATTTGATTTCATGGGATATCGTAGATGTACATACATAAATGCATGGTTCAACGTTCAACTTGAAAATTGGAAGATGAATTCTCGTTTCTTAGTTTTACCAACCCCATCCTGAGAAAACTGGAGGTTGCCATCCCCAACCACCCGCGCCACCCCCACCGATTCCATACCCTGCATCCGGGAATCCTGGGTAACCCCAGCCGTAGCTGTAGCTCAAGGCAGGAACATCAAAGTCATCTCCCCAACCCCAACCGGAAATTGGGGTATCCCAGCCGCTCCAACCACCCCAGCCGCCACCGCCGAAACTACCGAAACCTCCGAATCCTTTGAATCCCTTAAATCCGCCGCCCCATCCACCGCCATAAACGGGATATCCAAACGTACCTGCTGCTTCAACGTCAAGGTCCTTCGGTTCTTGTCCTTTGGATTTCGAGGTCCGTGTTACTTTGGCTTTGTCGCAAGTGACGGCTCCAGCACAAATGACAGCAACGACGACCACGACCTGAAACACAAAAAACCCACACTACACTCTCTTCAAATAACACTTTGTAGGTTTTATTATTTTATCACAATTCTAAATTTTGTAAATTACCGAAATTCGCAACATTTTCGCGCTACCGGTGCCACACAGCACGAGTTTGAACAAAGCACAGGAAGGAAGTGGTGGTGAATGACTACTGAAGGAACGACAGACAGGGCTTTTTATACGTAGGCAAGCCACGTCAAACGTTTGATTAATTAATCAGCCTCCTATTAAACTGTAAAGTTGACATACAGTGAAATAAGAACAAATTGCTTGTTATTTATTATTATGCTGTAATTTGAGTGCTTAAAAGACGTAAAAGAAGCATTACAAGTTGTGACGACAATAAATGAAGTGACAAGTTCCTTGTGCCCTTTTCCCTGGGTCATTTCTCAATTTGTCTTTGCATTTCCACGTTCACAGGCCAGTTCGAGCCGCACACAAACATCAATTCGCATGCTCTTCGCGAATCTGTGCTAGAGCTCGAGGCACCCACCTCCATTACATTTTGGCACTTTCCTTTTCATGTTGTTGTGTTTGTGCTTCAAGGTAGGGAAATGCCCATGGGTTTCCGTTCCGTTGGTTCGGCGTGACTGTTCTTGTTGGAAAGACAAGACATGACGAGACGAGACGATTCCCCAAAGTGGAGTTGCTGTGGAAATCCAGTGACACACACGACACGTACAATTCCCTTTTGTCATAGCCATAGTCACAGCACGTCTCTTTGCTTCCCGTTTTTATGGGTCTTTCTTTTCATGAATGCAAAGTAGGCTGACCAGGAGGTTAGGCCCCTGCCAATTGATTCACCTTTGACATGGGTTCTGGGAAAAGTAAACGACAAAGCCAGCTTCATCTCGACCATGACTGTCACACTCAGAATGCGCACAAGCACAATAGTGCGCGACGGGCGGAAATAGGAGATTTGCCCGCTGAGGTAATATGACAATGAGAGTTCGGGACGTTTGGCATGACAGATGAGATGACGGATGAAATCAGGAAGTTTATAGGGGAATTAAGGGATTCCTTGAAATCAATTTCCAACATTTAACTTTGCAGATGTTGGAGGCCATTTTCCAATGTCTGGATGAGAAAAGTCGTCAGGAATCGAGAGCGGTGTGTCATCGGTGGTGTCAGGTCATCAATACCTTCTTCGGAATCCATGTGTCAGTTGACAACCGGCATTACAAAGACCAGCTCAACTGCTGCGCCATCGTGTCACTCAAGCTGTGCAACTTCAGTCAGAAACTTCCCCAACTCCTGTGTCCGGATAGGGTCGTGTCACTGGAGTTCTATCGGGTGACTCCTACGAGGACTGTTGTTCAGCTCTTGACCTCGTGCACTAACCTGAAAAACCTCAAGTTGACAAGAGTTGTGATGGACATTGATCAGTCACATTGCTTTTCGAGCGGGGTGACACTGTTGAGGAGTTTGCGTTCGATTGTGATCTCAGTGCCGGATGACTTGATGCCCCTGCCCAGGTCAAACGAAGCCATGTTCCTGTCCCTCATCGGACCTGCACTCTGTCGCTTGTCCGAGTTCAAAATTATGTGGAACTTTTCCAAATTCTGGGGCAAGGTTGAGGACGCTCCAGGAAGCATTCGGGAAATGCGACATACGCTCCTCAAAACGCTGGCAGTTGTCCATGACACCATTCCTTGCAACAAAGAGATCGTCTGTCGAATTATTGACAATGTCAAGAGGCATCTGAGCTCCCTCAGCATCTGTCATCTCCCTTGTCTTACGGTGGACATGGATGAAAAGAACTGGTCAGAATTGAAGCTGCAAGAACTCGGCTGCACAATTTCCTATCCTGTCGTCGGATGGACCACGCTCCTCAATTCTCAACGAACTCTCACCACATTCAATTGCTATTTCCATGCTCGCACCTGGAATTTGGTCAAATCCGTTGTTCGGCAGAATGTGACGACGTTGAAGCATATGGAGCTGAAACTCGTGCTTGGGACACTCCGACAAGACGAACTGGGAAACCCGGTTCATGTCATTCCGCTGGACCTCTCCTTCCTCAGTTGCTGCAAAAAGCTCCGAACTGTGGACATCATGTATCCCGAGAGAACCAAGTTGTTCCCGTTTGACATTCCGCTTGCACTCAAGAGCCTGTGTGTGGACGGTCCGTTCGAGGCAGACCACTGGAACCCGGGATTTGAGAGCGCCAAGGCCCTAACTGAGATCACACTCACAGATTTCTGCATGGTCAACCGGTGGAATGAGGGCACGGATCCTATGATGGTGACTCCAACGGAATTTGAACCCATCCTCAAAACGCCTAATATTGCTCGTTTGTCTCTTCGAAACAGCTACATCGACCCTGAATTTGCAAACGTCGCAATGGGTCATGGGGCTGAAGTACGCATGCGAAAGATTGGCGTGGAAACTGATGCTCGCTCAGGGGAACCCAGTGTTGTTCTCTATGACTTCGACGCAGTGTTCAACGTAGCCTCTCACGAAGTAACCAACTCTGGAATGTCTTCTGGAACCCAAGAAATCGGACGATTTGGTCAAGTTTTGGTCGGACTCGCCCGTCACATCCGGGACACTTTCAACATTGAATGACAGCCTCGTGAATCAATCTCATGAATCAATTATTATGCATTCACCTTTGACCTCCTAGGCTCATCCATGAAAGCACATTTTAAAATAGCAAAATGACCCAAGCAATAAACATGAATATTACACAAAGAATTTTGATATTTTCTTTACAATTTTTGATTTATTTTTATTGTTTTAATGATAATTAAAATAATTATTTTGTAATATATATTAGTCTATTAGTGTTTTCATATCCAAGAAGTCATTTTAGTTTAGTTTAAGTAATGACAAAATTGCAAAATTAAAGTTCGTCTTTGCTGGTGCTCCCAGTTCCCGTTGACTCCACTTCAACTTCCGGTTTCTCTTCATCTACGCTGGATTCTGGACTCGGAAGGACGCTTTTGCAAAAATCTGGAGCGGATCTATCACACAGCTTTTTGATAGGGTTGAAGTACGTTTGCCCTTCCACATCTGGGCAAAATACTTTGAGCGTCTTTTCCTTGTCCTTCGTGCACACGAAAAAGGATTCACAATCATTTGGATTCCCATGATTACCGATTTCCTGATCCGTGCAGTCGAACTCGTCTGCTTTGGCTTCCTCGATTCGGATTTCCGTTTTGGGGAGTTCGATTGGGATAGGATCGTCTTTTGTTGCAGGCGAGTTGTCTCCCGTCTCTTCCTCGGTGGCAGTTTCTCCTTCCCTTTCTCCGGAAGCCGATTCTTCGTCCACTAAAACTTGACTCGATTCTTCTCCTCCTTCTTCTTCTTCCGGCGATGCTGATGCTGCAACCTCCTCCTCCTCCTCTGAGGACTTAACCTTTCCTTTCTTAAATGTCGGGACCTCCTCACCCGCGGATTGGTCATCAGCAGCTTCAGGTTCAGCCTTTGCAGTCTTTTTAATTTCAGCTTTGATTCCTTCAGGACCCTTTTGAGCCTTGGTCTTGATCTTTTTGGAGTCTGGGACGAGAACGTTAACGGCATCCCCTTCAGTGACTTGCACCTTTTCCTCCTTCTTCTTGTCTGCTTTCACTTCCTTCACTTTCTTTTCTTCTTTTGGAGCTGCTTTCATTTTCTCAAGTTTCCACGATTTATTCTTCACCTCTCTTTGAGTCCTTTGTTGGTCCTGATTCTTATGCTCCTGTCCTTTTCCTTTATTCTTCGCCCCCTTGCTGTCTTGTTTCGTCACCTTCTGTTGACCTTCTGAAGGAACAGCTTGAGCATTGTCCCTACCCTTCTGTTCCTGCTCTACTCCCGTCCCTTTCCCTTTGTTTTTGTTGTCTTTGTTCCACTTTTCTTGCTGCTTCTTCCCCTCCTTTCCTTTTCCTTTATTACCCTTATTTTCAGCAACTTTCCCATGGGATGATCCTTGGTTGTCCTGAGCCTCTTCCGCTCTCCCTTTTCCTTCCTTATTTCCTCCGCTCCCCTTACCCTTCTTCTCACCTGCACCAATTCAGTTCAATACAATTCCATTTTGCATATTACATAAGTAATTAACGAATTAATAAAGCCCATTAATTTTGGGAAATCTAGCTTCAATACCTTTCCATGCCAAAACTGCTTGACACACCAGAAGCACAATCAAAATTTTGACAAAGACGTGTCTCATTTTTGAAACTGATGACACAAGTAAGTGTGACTAGGGTGACTAAAGTGTGACGTGTGAGTGTGGTGTGTGAAGTTTGCGTCTGAGGAAATCATGTGCACGAATGACGGAGAAGAGCGCACATCCGTCTAATCTTATACTAATGTATAAATAGTTAGTTTATTATGAAATGAAAGTCCGTTGACGTCCACGTCCAATGTTTAATGTTGAATCTTGTTGTCGTTTACTCTGCTTTGCTTACGCACATTGTGAAATGAAACGAAATGCCATTAGGAAGAACGACGAGATAAAGCGCAGATTGCTGGATTGCTCATTCCTTCACTTCGCTTCGGTGTAACCACAAGAAGATAACGGCATGAAATAACTAACAATAAATAGTAAAAGCAACAGAGCAGCGCAAAACAAGATGTTTGCTTCCATATTGATAATTGCTCCACGTCCCACAATTGCTTGTGTTATGATTTATGAGGATGACAATGTGACGAGAGCGCGATGGTGAAAGACGGACATGGTCATGGAATGGAAATGGACGGAACGCCGACGCCAAGGCAAGGTCCGTCCTCATTGCTGAGTCAGCCGAGTCAGCGCATCATCGTCAATCGGCTCGGGGTTTGCTCAAACAACAGCTCATCTGCTTTCGAGCTTATCTCGGTCTCAAACCCCGGCTTATCCATCGAAAAAACAACAACTGTGAAATATTCATCCTACCTAATCATCAATCACAATAAAATGACGTCAATCTACAAAAAACACTCGCTTTGTAATGTTGTTGTTGGTACTTGGCATACTTGTCAGCACCTTGTTCAGAGAATGATGAGTTTGTTTCCGCGAGTCCGGCCGAATTCTTTGGTATGCATGCAATGGCAATCATGCAAATCATGCAAATCATGCAAATCGAATGGAAATGAAACAAAAAATCTGTTCCTCACCTCAAAACCCCAATTCAGGTTATTTTCTCACTTTTAGAATTTTATTACTCGCTTGTTTGTAACAAAAACCACATGGATTCCGTTTCCGTTGCAACTGCATGGATGGACTTTACAAAATGTCACCCCTCCGTCCTTAGAAAGAGTTGATCCCAAAAATAGTACAAAAATCGGATAGCATACAATTCATTGGAATTGAAGGAAAACAGTAGTGGTTTGGTCGCATTCGTATTCGCAATCGCACTCACTCAGGCAGTCAGCCAGTCTTTATACAAAATTAGCTGTTTTGGATAGAACATTATTTTGACAATTTTTTGAATGTTTCATCAAACATTGTCTTGTCACATCACAAAATAGTGGACGGAAGTGTCTGACGTCGAAATACCCAACAAACATTTAAATTAAACTTACAAAACTTACAATGGAATTGAGTCAACTGGGATGGATTCATCTTTATCAAAATTACAGCAAGCATTACAATGGATAAGGATTACTATTACTTTTATATTACATTACTGCAAGCAATGAACGAACTTTAAAAAATGTAGCTTTGAACAAGTTCGTTCCAAACACAAACAAACACCGTATAAAATGTAAATGCGTCTTCAAAATATAAATGACGAATTGATTGATTGATTAATTAATTGTAGTCAGCACTATATAGAAACATAGATTCAACATTCACTTTCTCCATTTATGGCACACATGCGCAGTTTAGTACAAAAACCAATAATCGGTAAACAATTCAACCACTCCCTGTAAAAATGCACGCTCCGCATTCTTCTAGAGTATAATAATTATAAGTATAACTGTATAACTAACTAAGTAGTATTGTAATCGCAATTGCTACATAGAAACAACTATGATTCAGATATTCTGATGATGCTATCTTTACACTACTATAAAAGTATGAACAACTTATAGTATTGGTTTTTTGTACAGACAAAATACTCAGCAGATGATTGATGCACGTTTCGTTTCTTTAAAAATTAAATTAATTAAAAATTACTAAAAACCTAGGAAGAAATTAATTAAGGAAGTTCGGAGTCGTGCTATTAAATTGTAACTAATACAATTAAAAAATACAGAGCCGGGAGGGATACAAAAACCAAAAGAGGTCACAAATAGAATGAAATTGAGTTGAATGCGGGTGGGTGTGCGTGCGGGTGAGGACGGCAGTCAGAGATTTGGTGACGTGTCAGTGTCATGTCAATGTCTTTGTCTTATGTCATACAAATCAGTTAAGATTTGTGACGTACGCTTGCTTGACTTGACATGTCGTGTTATCTTATCATTGGAGCAAGCTATACCTATTAATTAGTGAATTAGTGATAAAGTAATATAATAATAATAAACCTAATTGCAATATTATTGTTTTAGGTAAGGCCACTCATTGAGGAAATCACAATTTCGTTTGAATAGGCTATTAAGCAAGTTGTAATATATTCATAGTAGATTTGATATAATTATTGTAATACATGTATTGTATTATATAATAGTAATGTAATGATGATAATATAATAATAATGAGATGAGATTATAACAAATCAACAACAAATGAATATTAAAGTAAGTATAGTGTAAAAATGATTAAAATGCAAAGTATTAGGTATAGCCATAGCCATAGCTTAGCCAGTTGTTGTATCGTTACCATTACATTACGTTACATCATTAATAGAAATAGTTTAAATGAGTCGTTCCTCTGGCGGTGGTTTCATGACATTGTCCAGCTCCACGCGTGGGTTGCAGTATTCCTGTTGAGATGGGGAATACACGCCTCGCGTGGCCCGCTTCCTCCGAGCCATCCGGACCAGGATGATGATGGCCACTGTGACGGCCAAGAGGAAGGCCGCCAGCACCGGGATGACGATGAGGAGGATGTCAATGTGCTCCTCTCTCGCCATGGTCAGTGTGCACTGGTCACCCATGAAGCCTGCTCGACAGTCGCAGTGCGCAGTCTTGTTTTCAAAAGTGTCGCAATCCGGGATGCAGCGTCCTCCGTTATGACAAGTGTAATTGACACCGTGTTCGAAGCAGGGATTCGCAATGTTGCACTCTTCTCCACACATCAAATGATCCTTGCAAGTGCATGTGTACGACCCATATGTGTTCTCACATTCTTTCCCGTAGTCGCAAGGATGGATCCTCTCGATGCACTCGTCAATGTCGTCTTCGCAGTTGACACCTGCCATCAAGTCGTCAAGTCATCATCAGTCAACACGTCAACCAAGAAGTGGGCATGAGCAATTTAAATGAACAATTATATTAGTATTGTCGTATTGTGGACCATATATGATGACCATTATAAGATATATAAGCATATTGTTCAAACGAATTCAATCTCTTACCTCGGAACCCTTTGGTACAATCACATTCGTAAAAGTTGACGTGGTCAATGCAGTGCCCCTTGTTTTTGCAGGGATTGGATGCACACTCGTCAATGTCTTGTTCACACTTGATCCCTGCATAGCCCGGGACACATTCACACACAAACCCGATTCCAACTGTAGATTGACAAGTGCCTCCGTTGACACAAATCACATCCTCGCAGTAGTCGATCACTTCTCCGCAAGTTTTCCCTGTGTAACCTGCTCAGTGTACATACATCAAATATAGCAAATAATATATCAAATCAAATCACTATGCACCATTGCCATTACTATACTATACCTTATACTCTCTCATCAATCAAATATATCCTACATTCCTACGCTATCAAGGTGTGACCCTTATCATTATTGGTCCCATGTCTACTATTATTATGATATATCAAGTGAGATAAGGAGACTGTACCATTTGGACACTTGCACTCGTAGCTCGTGCCATCAGACAGCAATGATGTTGAGCGACACGTCCCACCGTTTTCGCACGGTTTGTCCGAACACCGGGACAGTTTCGCCTTCTCACAGTTGGTTCCGGTGTAATTGCTAGGACAATGACACGCATAGGTTGCCACGAGGTCTTCGCACGTCCCACCGTGTTCGCACGGCTCAGATTCGCATTCATTGATATCATCGTTGCAGCTGGTTGTAGTACAAAATGAGTACATGATTAGTCATCAAATCATAATTAATAAAGTATAATATAATAATGTATGCTTTGAATTTGAAGTCAACGTCCACGTTTCGGCTGAACTTACAATTGTCCAGTGTAGCCTCTGTGGCAGAGACAGCGATAACCGTTGATTTCATCTTCGCATTTGTCAGTTTGAGAGTGGTGGCATTCGTTGTCGGCACACTCGTCGATGTTGGTCTGACAAAAGGTTCCGTTAAAACCCTTGGGGCAGGAGCACTCATATTCCTCTTCCTCGCTGCGACAACTACCCCCGTTCTCACACTCGTGACTGTAGCAAAGGACACACCCGAGTTGTGGATTGACCATGTGTTGACGAGAGTGACTCTCAACGATGTAGAACGCTGTGGAATGTAGCAAAGACTTATTGTCCATGTGAGAATTGGCCTCTTCCAGCTGTCGCTGGGTCACGAATGGAAGTCTCCACTCCCCGATTCGGATATCACCCAAGCATCCTCGGAAAAAGGTTCTCGGGTACGCGGGCATGGTTCCGTTGCTCGCCACGACAATGACGGCATTATCAGTTCCAAGGTACTGGAGAATGTTAAAATGGCCGGGATCAGAGTGTGAGTGAAAATCCACAGAGTTGGAGCTGAGGGGATTGTTGTCGAAGTGAAGGAGGATGTCATCAGTGCTAAAGTCCAGCGTGAAGCTGTGCCAAGATCCGTCCAGAGCACTGGGAACCGGATACTCTTTCCGGTTTCCGTTGAACGTCGTGACCAAACTCGAAGATTCCACTGACACTTCTAGGGTTGAGCCGTCAGCAGCTAAGTAGACGACGGGTCCACCGCGTTGACTTCGGTACCGGAAGGACAACGTGGAAAACAGTGGGCTCTCGTTAGGGAAACGGAGTTTGTACCTCAAGGACTCATCAGGTCGCATTCCATTGAAATTCGCATCTGCCACGCACTCGAAACTGTTCCGGTTGATGTTGTGACACACGCTTTCACCCGGACAGGAGTAACTGGCGCATGGCAACAAAACGTCACATACTTTCCCATCGTACTGAGGCGTGCATTTGCACTCAAAGTCGTTCCAGGTGACAGTGCAGTTCCC
>JABASF010001642.1:0-20304 GCA_019776145.1 Harlomillsia oculata
TGACCAACATGCTTTCGTCGTTTTGTATTCGTGAATAATTCATTTTGTGACCAATAAAACTGTCAATGTAATGAAAATATTTTTAAATCCACTGATCCACAGTCTCACTGAATCCAGCTGATTGATTCCTGAACTTGTACTTCAAAATGTACGAGAGTTCACGCACTAATTTCCAATTGTAACAACTTTCACTTTGGTGAAAATACAAAAATTCACGAAAAAAGTAATAACATTAAAACGAAATTGAAAAACACTTTTCGGAATTCAAATCTACCATAAATTCATAATAATAAACAATTTTATATTTTGACTCAATACTTGATGCTATAAAACTTTTCCCAAAAATTATTGATTGAACAAGCCGAAAGTATTTAAAACACACAATAATCCGTTCTGAACACGTTTCAAATTGAAATACATTTTAAAAATGCGAAACAATCTATTTTTAAAGTGTTCTTGAAACGGTAACGCACATTTCTTCAGGATTTCGCCTTTTGGTGAAAGAAAGCATTTGATTTTCTGTGAAACCGCGCGGATGCGTTCCTAAGCCTCAATTTTACTATTTTGAGTGTAGGCTGGCGGTAATCGGACTTTGTGAACTGATCATTGATTTCATTAGTCAGTCATCAATCATCAATCACTCATCAGTCATCATCTTATGATAAGATGATTAATTAATGATAATTAATGATTAATTCATTAAATTCCATAGGCTTGAAGCTTTTCTATGGCCTAACACTCTAACTCTATAAATATGATTAAATCCCATTCCCGGATTAATTGCATAGTGAAACAGCATAAAAGTGCGAAAGAATGCAAATGAATGTTCTGGAATGCCATCCTTGAATTAATGGAATAGCATTACTAAAAATGAAAAGCCATCATAAAATGCCTTCGTCCAATTAAAATCTTCAAGTGAGATTGTTACAAAATTGTTAGAGTAATGCTGTTTTATTTATAATCGCTGTAATTGTGTTTACGTAATGCAACGTAATGGATTATTTAAGATGCCAATAATAGGAGAATGCAATTTTGCAGGCACTTTCACATTTAATCGGTTAATATATTGTTAATGTTGAAAGGTTTTGCCATTGTTGAGCTTATGAAGATTGTTGTTTTCGAAAGTGAAGAATTTGTTGCTGGCTGGCTTTTGTATGGAGAAGAATTCTTCTGAGAGTTAAAAATTGCTGACACGAAGATGCAGTTTCCTTTTCTAGCAGTGCTTTATTTCGTAGGTTTGAGTAGTTTTCTGGATTTTTGTACTGGACAAGGGATTTTCGGTGGCGGAGGTGGATTCCGTCATGGTGACCTATTGAGACAAGTATACATGCAAGGGTATTCTCAGGGGTACAGTGATGGGTCAGTCGGACAATTTCGACGTGGACCTTTGAAAATAAAAAGTAGTAGCAGTAGTTCCGAAGAACGTCAGAAAAGTAAGTTTAGAGAAAAGAAAGCATTGGAAGTTCAAAACAAAAGATTCAATGAAAAATGCCTATTTATAATGTTAATTTTGGAATGATTTCTTTAGAACATAAAGTGCGTCCCGTTCCCATTATTGCTCCAATTGTACCCGCTGCAATTGCTCCTGCCCCTATTGCTCCTGCACCTCCTCCACCAATCTTTAACATTCAACCTGTAAACCCGCCTTCACCCCAGACCGGAGGTGGACACACAACACCTGTTCCGATCCCACCAATTCCAATTCTGCCAATTGGGGTGCCACCAATTATGACGACATCTGCACCGTCGAATTTGTTCGGAGCGCCTCCTTCGCAACCAACAACCACTCCAGGGTCATTCAATCCTCATCTTACCATTCCAGAACCACCGACGACAACAACAGGAGCTCCAGTACTATTTAATTCTCATCTTGCAGTTCCAGAACCGCCGACAACAACAACAACAGCCCCAAACTTATCTAATTTTGCAGTCCCGATAATTCCAACCACACCTGGTTCAATTCTAGGAGCACAAGCCCATGTATGAGATCAAGTATGTAAATTGAAAAGTTGCATCATTTACACTAATGTTAACAATTTGACTATGCTGTCATTAAATAGAATGGAAATTCGGACGCTTCGTTTACAGGACCAATGAGTTTTTCTAGAGCTTTGAGAGCAGGAGTTGATCAGAACATTGCCAACCAATTGAATTCGCCAACCAGTACTTAAATTAAGATTTCGATTCATAAAAAGCCTGTGTTTTTATTTAAAATCTGGATACGTTAAAAATACAAACATCACTTTTTAATTCTCAAACAATTGCCATCGGTAAGCTTATGGAGTCTCATCTCATGTAGCTTCATACCATGGGAATCCGCGGCAGTATATTCGCATTTTCGACATTGAAACCTCATAGTGCGATGAGTTCTTCTGTGAACCTGGAGTTCATGGGGGGTGAGTGCAATAAATGCACAAGTAGGATGTCCACATTTAATCTCCTTGTTGATTCGCAAACATTTGCCATCCGTAAGTTTATGCATTCTCTTCTCATGTCGCTTCATATGGTGCTTATCCCGTGCAGTAAACTCACATTTCCGACATTGAAAATTCATATTACCATGAGTTCGAGTATGAATTTGTAGGTCCGAGAAGCTGATTCCAATAAACGCACAATTAGGATAGTTACATTTAACCTTCTTGTGAGAGCGCATGTGGTTTATAACACTATCCTTTCTGCGAGCCTTATAATTACAAAGCTCACATTGGAAGAGAGTCTTTCTGCACATCTTCATATGCTTTGCAAGCTCATCTTCAGAATTGCATCTAAAAGTGCATGCTTTCCTTAATCGGCATTCATGTAGATTTTGTTCTCCCGAGTGTTCAGTTTTCAAATGTAAATCGAGTTTATCTTCACTGCCGAAGTAATAAACAAATGTGCAGTTTCGCTTTGGACAACGTTTTCTCTGCTCGTTCGCGTGAAGACGACAATGGCGATTGAAATTCTGCCGAGTGATCAAATTACCGCAAAAATAGCACATTACTGACGACGACGACGATTCAGTCGAAGAATGCAAATGCAGAAGCTGTACATGACTGATTATTTTATATTTTTCCTTCGTCATCACCGAGCAAAGGGGAAGGGGACATTTGTAATCGTCAGACTCCATAGCTATCAAATTCTTTAGTTCAGTGATCAACTTGGGATTCACACTTTCTGCTGATTCTAAAACGTCAACCTTCATCTTATTGGTGATCGGTACTGGTTTTCCTTTATGTTTTGTGTCAAGGTGCATGTCCATTTCTTCCTTGTATTTCCGAAAAGAGGATGTCACGAAATCGCATTCCAGGAACGGACAGGAAACCACAATCTTCTCCAGTGTGTGTTTTCGACAGTGACGGTGGAATGAATGAAGAGACGAGTAAAATTGATCACAAAGAGCACAATGAATTCGTCCTTTGGACACCTTGGTTTTCACATGCTTAATTTGAATGTGACTCAACAATAGAAACTTCTTGGTTTTCGTCATGGGACACAATGAACAAGTGAAGAGTGCTTGGTCAACTGGTTCGTTCAGTAATTCTCTAATGGCTTCAGAAACCTCGTCGGAAGGACAACCTTTCATTGTCAACTTTCTTGTCTTGTCCTGTCCGTCATCTGAACATGCTTCGTCTTCAGATGAGTTCAATTTCCCTAAAATGAATTCTTCCCTTATGTCGACATCGTCATCCGGTAATCCTCCTAAGATGAACTCTTCGTCTGCATTGTCGACAGATTCGTCAACTTCGACTGTAGCATCATTATTAACATAATCCAGGTTCTCAATGCTTTCTTCATAATCAGGTACTTGGTAATCTGCAGGTTCTTCTTTTTTCACAAAATCCATGTACAATTCATCCAAAAAATATGAATCATCTGTATTCTTCTGATTAGCCGGTGAATTTTTGATTGTCCATTTCTCAACATCCTCCTGGGAAAGTTGTGTTACAACAACTGAGCACGGTTTCGTTTGAACTATAATATAATGAATTAAACGCCAAATAATATTAAATTAATTAATTTTCAGAGCGCAAAGTAAAAAAATGGTGGAGAAAAAATACCTTTGCAATTTCGAATACGAGCTTGGCTTTTTTCTAAACTTTTTCTTTTCTGCTTTCGGCTCATTTTCGTGAAGACGTTACGAGGTTACGAAAGTTACGATTACGAGTTACGACGTTAACGTTGCTGTAATTGTAATAATAGATAATTTGCAATTAGTCGAAGCCACATAAATGTTTTGATTTATTTATTATATATTTATCCAAAACCGTCCGTGTTTATCAGATAGCTTTTGCAATTTTGAACTTAAAAGCAGAAATAAAAAAGATAATTCGGCGTCAACATGCAACACACTACAAATGTAGAAAGTTCTTTTGGCGCCTTTGCTTTCACGTTTTTTGGAGCAGCTTTCAAGTTTATAAGCTACAACACAATCAATGGTTGCAGAAACATCAATGCAAAAGTAAATCTATAACATTTTTAGTTTCATGCAAATCAAAAATAAACTATCAATCATGTTTACGTGTAGGCTAGGCATACTTTTGAAATTTATTTTTATTCAGGGTTTCACAGACAGAATACTTAATTAATTTAATAGAATTCCGATATATTTGGAAGATTTGGAACTTATAAGTTGGCATTACAATAAAATCTGATGAATGAAAAAACAAGACGAAAAGGTATGCATGTACTTAAAATTAAAAACGAAAATAGTAATATATAAATACTATTGAACAGGGAAAGCAAAAAAAAAGTAATCTCAATCAGTAAAAGTAGAACGTAGAAACGAAATCGTTTGTTACAAATTGAATGTTCCGTTTTTTGAGAATTGGTTGAATTTGATCCATTTCGACAGACTGGAACTAGAATGTTAAAAACATGTCGTTTTAGTAATCCGCGGGCATCACAAATGGATAATAAAATTATAAAATAGTGGTAACGAGGCTGTATTCGTGAAATGACTGACTTACCCTTACTCTCGATAGAGTGAAAGTTTCCAAATGCTTTATACTGGCGATATATTCAGTGACCCAATCTGCCGGAAAATCATACTCTTCGTCATTTGTTCCAAGGAGATTCAAATGTCTGATTTTATTCAGTTTGGCAAGAGAAAAATGCAATTCCGATTCACGGTGAACTCCAGCGAGTATTTGCAACACGGATTTCATTGGGACGGAAGAAATTTGACTGGCACTCAAAGCAAGGCTATCCAAATGAGCATGATTTTGCATTTGTCTCAAGAAAGTAAAAAGCTCATTCTTGTAATTTTCTGGAGTAAGATGAAGCTCCACATGTTTGAGCAACGGGAATCCTTCAAGAAATGTAGTTGGAAATTCCACAGAGCGATTGAAACTCAATTTCAAAACTTGAAGCTCTGGATGAGACAAACGAAAATACGTATTGGAAGGAGGAAACCACATTTCAGTTGATGGTTTTCGGTTGTTGGTTTTATATAATTGAGCCAATGCGTCTGAAGACCAAATATCAAATTCTTGTAACTTTGGAAAGGTGTGCTCAAAAGTGTTCTGGTCATTGAGCAGGAACATTGATTCGTTACAAATGAGCCACGTTAACGACGGCATTGTTACTTGCAATATGGACGAGTTGGGTGCTAAGATCACATCTCTTAGATCCAATTTGTTCAGTGTTTGCATTGACAAAATGACCAACAACAGTCGCAAGCTCGTCTTCTCATTGTCAGCCAGGGTGGGTGTCGGAAACGATCGCGGTGGACGAAACCCTGTGAGTGACATGAATTTATTTTCGAACGACGAGTAGTCGATAAGGTCACAGGTCACTTGCAAACTATCAGGCGAACGAGTTGAAAAATACGAATCATTAAAGTACAAATCTTTAACGTTCGCCATGTTGAGTTGACGTAACTCACTGATTATACGATTTAACGTAACGGAACCATGCCTTTCGTTTTCATGATCCCTTTCTATATGAAATTTAATATAATCCAAGTTTGGCGTTATCCCAGTTAGAAATTGGCCAAAGTGAAAGCTATTTTCAGTCTTTTCGTTCCAGGGGACGTTAAATATAAATTTCTTAAAATTGTACGCTTCAGCTTTGTTTGATTCAGAGCTGCCATTTCGATTTCCGGGGGAAATAGACCAATCCAGATACAAACTTGATCCACCCAGATGCAAATACGTCATACAGGTAAAACATTCGAATATCCATTTCATAGGCCAAGGAACAACATCCTTTCCTTGAATCCCGTTGTCTTCCAAATGTAAGCTGGTGACGGTGGATCCCATTTCGGTAAATAAACTAGTGATTCTCTTACAAGGTCGTAATCCTTCAATCTTCAGATTGTTCCACTGTTCAGATTGTTGTGTACAGCTCCATGTACGAATTTTCTTATCTTCTTGTTCAATTGTGAATAAATCCACAACAGAATTAACCTCAGCATCTGACAGGACTGGACGAAAATCTTTCCCGTGACGCTTCCGCCAGTTAAATATTTTATCCACCAACTTCTCCGGATTTGATTCCCGACTCTTTTTCGGTAACGATTTTCTACTAGATCCTTGTACTTCATTGGGATCATCATCATTTTCCACGATATTTGATTGTAGTTTCCTTTTCCTTTTGCTCTTTGAATGACATAACCTGTCATGATCCGTCAATGCTTCAGCACTATGGAATTCCACCGTGACCGTGCACTTGTCACATGGAAATACTGTTACCAGTGTCGCTGTCTCATCAATGACGCTGCTATTATTGTCAGAATCAGAATGTCCATTAGTGTTTCCAGTAGTTGTAGCAAATTCGTTTTCCTGGCTCATACACGTTGGTTCCTGTTCCTGTACTGTCGATGCCAACACGGTATCTTCAACACTGGCAGTCACCTTATTGTATCCATTGCTTGCTGTTTGTGAATCTATGAACATTAATAATTTATTATAATCATTAAACATTATTTAAATTATTGTTAAATTGGATATTATTAATATGTAGCAATGCAATGAAGCATTTTTTATGATTCTTTATTCTTTACCTTCTTGTTCAGTACCTTCTACATCGACTTGACTGTCACGTTTCTGTCCAAATTCATAACGTTTGATCACATCATTCAACTTGATATCCATTGCACTCATAATCTTATTATAGAACTTATTCAATTTTTCATCTAGTAGGTCATTCATTCGGGATATGATTGTATCGTCTTGAGACATTTCCCCGAAATCCCCACAGTGCGTGCAATTTGGAATTGTCGTCATTATCACCGATTAGGGCCAATCACGATAGAATTAAAAACAAAAATTCCCAAGCACGTTCCAATGGGTAAAAATTACGTCGGAACCACGGCACGTCAAACCAGTCGGTTAGGTCAGCTCCGGGTCAAATAAAAATGAAAGGGCACAAAAAATAAGTCAACGGGTCACAAAGTAACAAGAACAATAAACAAGGAGACAAGGACAAACAAATACAAACGTCATATCACATCACAATCACACGTCACAAATGCATGTCACGTAGTCACGGCATGTCTTGATGATCCAAAATTCCAAAAGTCAGTTCGAGATGAGTTTCCGTGAATCGCGGCAGGATCACGTGAAAAATTTATTATTGTGACTTTCTGACGTCACGCTTTGTTTCTTGCTGGCTCAACAACAATAAAAGACCAGCCAAATAGAGCCAAATCATGAAATCATCCTTGACACAACGTTTAATAAGAATGTATGTCAATGTCAATGTCAATAGGTCAATAATAATCAGACGACAATCAACGAAGAAACGAATACCGACACGCGTCAACCTATATAATTGTGACATAATATGCAACTATAATATTATCATTTAAAAATATTTAAATTGCACGTCGTGCAAACATGGGAAATTAATGTTTTTTGCTTCAACTCAACACAGACGAGATACGAATATTATATGACGCTTTCGAAAATGTCATCAACCGAACCTAATTAATTTTATACGTACTAATTCGTATTGATTGAATAGTGCTTTTGGGTTAATTAAAAGTCGTCTAGCTTATAAACTGTCAAAGTCGAACATGAGTGAAAGTTATGAAGTGTAAACATTCAATACCGGAAGCGAACCATTCGAAATGCAACAACGGGTCTTTTCGAAACAGGGCCCAAAGCATTGTCATTAACTAAATGACTAAACTCCATGTGTGTTCTCTGTCTTTGTCAACTCGCTGTAGTCATTCAGCATGGACGATTGCATTTTTGTTTTGATAGGTCTTAAATCTTAATCATAATTACATTGAACAAAAACCAGTCTGTTGTAGGTTGTAGTTGTAGTGTAGGAAAACGGAATCATAGGTCGTGGTTTTTCTTTGGTTTCAAATAACCTTCAAAATTCCGTGGCCGGCTGTCAATGAGAAACGCGGTTAGACACATTTTTCCTGGTGACGATGACGATGTTTTCTAACTATTATTCATAGCAATTGTGATTTTCTGTCATTCATTGTCATGTCAGTTTCAGAGTTTCTTCCAACACTCACTACTACATTTTACTACTTCTCACTTGATCTTCATGTTACAGGATGAAACTTTAACCAACTGAATTAATAAAATAATTAGACATGAACTCTATTTTTTCTGGTGCCATTGGAATCATACTTTACTCATATTTCTTATATCATGTCGAATGTCGACCAAATCCCGATGAAATGGGAAACAAAGTAGAAGGTGACATTTTGATACGAAAGAGAACCCGTCCGATTTTCGGAGTTGCCCAAGCCGCGGTAAAAGATGAGGAGGCTCGTTGGCCATTCGGAAGAGTCCCTTACGTCATTTCTTCAGACTTCGGTAATCAGAGACTAGATACTGGATCCTAAACAATGATTTTGTAAATGAAATTAATTACAGATGAAGACGAACGAAATGCGATTCGGAATGCTATGGACATCATTGAGCAAACAGCTTGTGTGTCCTTTGTTCCTGTTTCTACAGAAGTGAAAGATTTTCTTGTTATATACGACGGAGATTTTTGTGAGTCGTATGTTGGAAAACAAGGCGGACCTCAGGTTTACTACTGGTCATGTTAAAATTATCAAAAGATTCAAAAAGGTCATGTCATGTCATGTAATATCATGAAAATATACCTTGGTTTACAGAACGTTAGTTTATCCAGGGACGGGTGCCTTGGGTCGGGTACAATATTGCATGAACTAATGCATGCACTTGGATTTGAGCATGAACAGTCCCGGTTTGATAGAGAACAATACGTCACGGTTCTTTGGGGCAATGTGAAAAACGGTAAGAGTTAACTTAAACCACATAAGTGGAAGGTCACAGCTCACAGGGATTGATAACCGAAATAAATCAATTTTAATTACGATTATTTTTAACTTATTAACAAGGATTGGAACCTCAGTTTGAAAAATATGACAAAGACACAGTGTCCACACTGGACCTCCCTTATGATTATTCCAGTGTGATGCACTATTCTGGAGATGCATTTCAAAAGACTGACAAGTACCATACAATTTTGGCATTGGTAATGTTGTTTACAACGTAAATTCAGAGCAAATTATAAATCAGGGTATATTGACAATCACACTAAGTGCGGTTGTCTAGTTATAGTTACCCTGATTATAAATCTATGAATTCTTATAAAATTGATTTCTTTTATTAGCGAAAGCAAATAACTTTAGGACAGCGTCAACTGCTGAGTCCAGTGGACGAATTGAAATTAAAAAGAATGTACAAATGTGAATTAAATTAATTTATAAACACATAATATTAATTTACGTTTGTGCTCCCTAACGTTTAATAAACTTGATATAATCCAACACAATCCAAAGTTCAATACAACGATAAGCAATGTGAGCAGCGCCAACTGATAAGCGCATGTAAGACGATTCTTCAAACTCGCACGTTTATAATATCCCTATCCCCTTCAAACTGTTGTCGACATTGTCGACATTGCACTTCTTTACAATCAATCGTCGGATACTATTTCATCCTGTGTTGGGGGCAATTGTAGAACTTAATTTTAATACACATTGGATTAATTTAAAACTGCGCAGGAAATATTCTGATGACTTCTTCCTTTTCCATCTTTTGTTGACAATAAGGGCATTGACTAACAAAATGAAACAATATAAAAGGGCATTGAAAATCATAATCATGACTTCATGAACGATTTAATGCATAGGCGTTATAGGAGATAAGATAGGGCTTATAGGACCAATAATTTACTAACCTTGTATTTTTCTTTTGTTTATTAAACCACTGTTGAAGGCAAACTGAATGGAACAAATGCCCGCAGGTTTTCGTGGCGACCATGTATGAAGGCGAGGAGATGGAAGATGAAGAAGGTTCATCTGCATTTTCTGCATCTTCAACTTTGTCCAAAAAATCATCTCGGCATATGATACAAATGATCCCAGCTTTGGATCCACTGTTGAAGTAATCGGAAAAAAGGACAAGTTCGTCCACTGATATAAAACGTCCGTAGGGCAGTTTGCAAGTGAACAAACGTCTTTGTAATCGTAGTCCTTCGCCATAGCCGTAAATCCCGGACGAATTTCCAATAGGTTTGTCCTGGACAAAAACCCACGACTTGTGTCATATTTGATGTGATAAGTGCACATTTCGTAAAGCGAGTGAAATTTCGGCTTACAAGTTCCACTCCAGCATAAAACTGTGCTTTCAGTTTTCCGATCCAGCGTACAGTACCGAATTCCGGTCCAGGATCGCAAACCCAAACGACTCGGTCGTTCAATTGTAAGCCGCTTGGAATATATTCTAAAAAAACAAATTCAGTAACTAAGTTAGTTGTGCAAGGTTATATTTTTCTTCTTTCCGGATCTAGATTTGTCGAGTTGTTGGACACAAACTCAATGTCACGGGAGGAGACCGATCAATGTCCATGGACCATCTTCGTGTTGGCGGAGGCTTTTCCGTCGTGACGTCACGTTTGGATACTTTTAACAGGTCACCGCTACTTCTACTCCACTGTGCACTGGAACATGGCTGCATTGACATGACCCGGTCCTCAAACAAGCTCAACATGTCTTCATTAGACTGGAGGCCTTTTCGTCTCTGGAAAAAGCTTGTGCTTGCTCTGCCATTGTCATCGTTAGTGACTTGGACACCTGCGTCTAATCCTGTTTGATTATCTTTTAAAGAAATGAGATTATTTTCCAATCCTTCCTCTATACCCGCAACGGTAACTGTCGAGTTTCGCTCGTCACGTTCTGGAGAAGAACCGGAAGAACATCTTGTCGCAACGGCATCGTTTTCATTCGGACAATCACAGTCGCAAATGTCTCCTTCAGATGAGGATCGAAGTCGCGGTCGTCCTGTCATGTCCACAACCGGGTACGCGTATTCACCTACCGGTCGCTCGAACGTTGATCGTCTTCTTACTAGAAATCAATCGATGTCATTAACTACTTTTCAATTTTCGCTATAACTGCAACTTTCAATCTTCGTAACTTGTGTAAAGTGTAAAGGTCAAATCAAACGTATTGTTGGAGAATATTCCGAGTAATTACTTAATTCGAGTCAGGCAGCCAAGCCAATATTCACAATTCAGAATTCATAAATACACGCATTGTTATTTTCTACTTTATTACCTTTCTTTCTCATAGTTGAGAACATTTTTCGTGGTGAAAATAGTGAACGAAGTAGTTTCCCTTCAACAATTTAAATTTGTTGTTATCTTATTCGATTTTAAAAGATCAAGTTTCTCTTCTGCGTTCTTGGTTGAGTATTGTAATTGTATACTTACAAAAAGAATGCTTTTTCTTCGGGGCAACTTCCATTTTTGCGAATCCTCCTCTTCGTTTCTCATGAACACAAAGATGTGGTCGTGAACAAGCTGAAGTAAAACATTTCCGCAGTCGTATTTTGTAAGGATTTCCTGTTTTTATCAAAATGGAACAGGTCGAAACTGATTCGGTTTTTTTGAGGTGTTGCGATGATTTCATGCAATTAATATTACGCAGTACTCGACTTCTGATAAGCAATGATAATTAAAAGCGACCATTATCTTATCATTTACATGAACGATAAGGAAAGCATGAAAAACATATCCGTTTGGATAATGGGTTTGTGAACGTTTGTCGAATTCTGTAGATAACGGGATAACGTCAAAAGGCAAAGTATAATGGTTCTACCGTGTTAACCATTTCGTGACCAGTTCGGCAATAAAAACAACAATCCCGGTGAATAACGTTAGTAAAAACAGGATGAAGATAGTGTAGAATTTCGGATACAGTTTTATGGATTCTGCTTTCAAACAAGGCCATTGTTCACAAGATTTCCACTTGTTTGCAAATCCACCGTCGAATCGAAGCCAATGATCGTAAATGCCTGAAGTGTACAAGTGTCCGGTAGCTTTTCGCAACTCCACGTTTCCTTTGTAGAAAAACCGCCAGTCAATTAAAGAGGATCCGATAAACTCTTGTACGGTTCTTTGACATTTCCAATCCGGGTACTTTTTACCCAGATAGTTCACAAAGCGGGGTAGATAAAGGGTTTTGTCTAGCCGAATGGTTGTCCGGGTAGATTCATTTGTCAGATATGGAGCGACGTGTTTGGGCTCTTTTTCACCTTCGTCTCCTCGGAGTGGGTACAAGGACGCGTTCAATAATGCCAATTTTTGATACTTGTTAAAGTATTTGTATGTTGTACTGGTAGGATCCCATGGCATGAGGAAAGGTGCACTCGGAGTGTAAAGTACCCGGTACCCTTCTTGAATGAGGTCAAATACATTTTGCTTAATGAGCGGTCGTGTCGGTGCAATAACTTCGGATGTCATGTACACATCATACACTATTTCTATGAAGAATAGTGCAAATCCGATTCCTAAGGAAAGCAACACTTGAAGTTTTAGATATTTTGGTAATTGGAACAGCTTTTTTTGAAAGATTTTGATAAAAAGACCAGAAATCAAAATTAAAGCAGTTGCAATGTCAAAGGGTTTGACCCAAATGAAAAACGATGGTGATTCATACGCTGTTTGCATGGTACAGTAAAGATACACTGAACCTGGAGTTTTTGTAATCAGAATGGAGATGCCCGGATACAGTGGAATTGAGGGCAAAACTTTTTCACCTTCACCTCGGATGACACTTGAAACCTCATACGAAGATGACATGTCCAATCCAATGATTTTGCTGGTGTAGACAGGCGTGAAATTGAACGTTGATGACAATTCTCGGATTGTTCTCACAAATGGATTACATTGTTGCAAAACTGGGAGATTTGCATTTACATTCTTATGAAGAGGAATTCCAAGACATTCGTACGTGTCATTTGTCATTTCGTTGTAAATGTTGTGACACAAGACGTATTGTTGACGAAAATTCAGTTTGCGAACCTCTCCTCCACTTTTTTGTTGCTTTTGTTCAATTCTGGACAGTTCTTTAGACAAGATTCCAAATTGCAGGACTTTCACCGGAGAAACCATCCGATCGAGAAAAAGCTGGGAAATCTGGACACTCTTCTCAAATTCTGGACTGTATACAATAAGTATCGCAAAATTCTTTGTTCCTGACATGCTAAACCAGAACAAGTCAGTCGGGTTTCTCGGTGGGTTGACCACTAAAGTAGTCCCGCAATAAATGGAATATTTCATTGTTAGCATTGCTTTCTCGATTACTGTTTCATTTGTGTACGCTTTCATGTTTCTAACTACCCACAGCATTGAGATCCACTTTGATTGCACAAGTGACAGGAAATCACCCCCTTCAAAGTGAAAGCTTACCCAGTTCACATACTCACAGGGGTTGTGTGCACTTTCACTGTCAACGAGACCTGGTAATGTCAAGTTCACGAAAATTATAAATACCAACCATGACTGCAATTTGGAATTCATTGGAACACATTTGTTCTCATTGCTGACTGGCCTTAAAAATGAGTACAGCATGAGTGAAAGTGGTGAAAGTTAGGTACTACTAGAATTTATGTACACATAATTACATTAGTTCATATTTTTATTGACACAAGGTTGAACAAGGTCAAAATGCCATTATCCTTATTCGCAATAGCTTTCAGTGCAAATCACATTTTATTTTTTAATTTGCTTTTTCTCTTGCATTGTAAAGCAAATGTAACGCACATAACACTGGGGAAAAGGCCTTGACCTTACTGAAATTCCAAAGCTAGTCAATCATTAATACTTAAGAAAATGCATTATATTATGCGGGAAGGAGACTTTCACGAATTTTGACGGATTATCCCTCAACGAAGTCGTCAACTGGGAGAAATACACGAATGGAATTATCTGTAATCTCATGTTACCCTTGTAAGCAACAATGTGCTGGGCATTGGATCATTCCTACAAGTCCATCGCAATGTACGCCGATGTCCTTGTTGAGAACAAGGTCAAACCAACCGCGACCCGATTTAATGACGTGGCGGACCAGACCATGTCAACTTGCTCTGCTCAATAATGTCCTGGGTCCTCATCGTCATGTGGTTTCCAATCAAAGAGGAATATATCATTATGTCAGATTTGGACTAAAAATAGCAAAATTATATTAGTTATAGTTAGTTAGTTAGACTTTATTATCGAGCACATTACTTTCTCTGGGTTATATCATGTGTGTTATAAAATTATTAGTTTGTAAGTTTGTATTGGAAACATTAGATTCGTTCGTTTGAGGTATAAGACAACTTCAAACATGTCAAAACATTCGGATTTTATTTACTTTTCCGACCGTTTCCCAATTTTGTGTTTCGTGTTTCGTTTCGTTATGAGTTGGTGCGCGTGGGTCTATCAGATCGGTCACTTGGTCAGGCAGGTAAAATGTACGTTTTGACTTCAGGATAACAATATTTGCAATGTGGTAATAACCCTGTATAAAAGATTCAAATAAAGCTAGAATTTGCGACTGTTAACATGAACTGAGAGAGCAAACAGTCGCATAAAGTTGCAATCGTCTACACAGAGAGTTGAACTTTGGACAGCACGTCCTTTTACATAAGAAAGCCCCAAAGAGGCGAATTGACCAAACTTCACATGGACCAAACTTATCCTGCAGGATTTTAACTATAAAAACTCATAATTGCAGAGTTTTTCAAGCAGCATGGGTTCAACTTCAAATCATCATAGTCTTGTGGATCAAGGGTTCACCCGTTTGTTGGCATTCTGGACACTTTTCACTCCTTATAGCATTTCGTGGAATGTTGTGGACGAGTTCAGGTACAAAATCATAGTTCCAGTGTCCCACGAACTTTATGCGAGGTCATTCTTCATCTGGTTCGCATGTGTGTCTGCCATGGTGAAAGCGTCCATTTGCATATTCACGTTGACGAAACGGTTCAAGTCCCTGTCCGTGGAAGAATTGAGTCTTTGTGTCATGTTTGCTATGATTAGTTTAACAAATACAGCTGTGTGTGGACAGCTTCTATTGTTCAAGAACCAAGTAGTGAACATTTTCGAGCAGATTTTGGCACTTCAAAGATATTTCAACAGTGAGTTCCATGCAAATTAAAAATCGGGTTTTAAACATGCGAAATAGGTTTCAATCTTGCATTTTACATTTTTACCTTTTTCATAGATTTTGAAACAATCGACCCAAAGTTCCAAAAATACATGGGCTACTCCCGAGCATTTTTATTTCTCGTCATGTTCTTCTTAACAATCTGCCCGTTTTTTGCAATGCTGGTTTTCATCCTGGCCCGAACGCAATCTTTCTACATTTACGCCAACATTTGGCCAAATTCGCATCAAGAGCACACTTTCGTCATCTCGATTTTTGCACTTTGGGAAGTGTGGGGTCCGATTTTGTACGTTGCATGCTTTTGTATCCAGATTCTCCTAATGGTAAATTTCATTTTGACATCAACTTTAATCCTCAAGTCACTGCGTCGTCAATGCCAATCAAACGTAGGATCGAATGCAATCAACAGGACTTCAGTTCGTGACATCACTCAGGAATACAATAAAGTCCAAATTGTGACCAACCTAATCAATAATGCATTCTCGGATAGTTTGCTTTGGTTTTTATCTTTGTTAGTCATTTGGGCTTGTTTTTCATGGGCTTTGCTCATTTTGCATTCAGGGGACGGGGCTCATTGGTTTTTCCAAGTTTTGGCAATTCTATGTGGTATTTACAGTATGATGACACTCATGTTTCTTTTAACATTTGCGTCTAATTTGCACAGTATTTCAAGCAGTGCTGAGACATCTTGGATGTTCCATGGTCCTTTGGAAAAAAGACTTTTGTGGGCGTGTCGACCCATAGCAATGAGAATCGGGGCCATTTTCTTTGTTGACCGAGGTTGTGCTTTGACGTATTTGTCTATGGTCATTAATGCTACTTTAAGTATTAACTTTGTCATCTGGAAAGTTCAATAGTTGAAATAACGCACATTCTTATGTGAAACATGAAAAAATAAACTACCGCAATTTTGCAATTTTTAGAGCTTTATATCAATTCTGACAGTACTTTTATTTCGACATTTATTCGACACACTTCGAATTTCGACTGCTCGTCTTTATTTTTAATGGAAAAGTTTGACGCCACTACAGTTTTCAATGCCAATGGAAATGCCATTTGTAGTACAATGCAGATTTGTTGTTGTTTCGTCTTCCAGTCCCTTTGGAGGAATTGGAGAGTTCTTCAAACTTAAAACCTTAAAAGTTAAAACTCTTAATAAAATCTTTCTTTATCTATAAAAATCGTGGTTCATCAATAATCTTCATTGCATAATTAGTGGAAAAGGTCAAGTTAACTTGTGTATTGAGTTATTTATTGCTGATTATTTAAAATGGAACGAACAGATTCAAGAGTAGATAAATTTGTGAGCACACTATCGGATGTTGACCTCGTTTCGGATCGGTTGGAATATAAAGACAACATTTTCAACAGCTTGGAATTCGCAAGGTCAGAAGCAACGAAGCTATTTTGCATGATCATTGTAAAGATTTCTCCACATCGTCGTTGGTCTAAAGATGGAATCCTTATCGTGGTGAAAACCTGTTTGAAACGGTTTCGTGAAAACGCTTCCAAATGTAAACGGAATTGGGTTTTCATGGCTCAAGGACTTGTTTATGAGTACTTTAAGTTCATGAACAATAAGTGTGTTCGTGACTTTGGGATCAAGATGGAAGATTACTGGTGTTCTGTGCTGTTCTACACACTCAAAGAACTCGAGACCACATTTGAAAAACATGGAGCAATAATTTCATTAAATCAATGTTACCTGGATATATTCCTCCGCCTGGAAATGGCGAACTTTATGGTAAATTCGATGGGGACGGAGAAGGAATGTCAAGAAATTGTCGACATTATTAAATTCATGATCAATTGTTTAACATTGTCATATGATGATTTGGGACGGCTTCTGGACCTGATACATGTCTGGTATGCAAACAATCATAAAATTGAAGTAGTTAAATTAAAATTAAACGTTACTTTAAAAAATATATACTTTTGTATTGTAATTTCAGCTACGGTGCTGTTCACGAAGGTCTTCTATCGAAGATATTTACTACGGTCCGTTCATTTCAATTTCCAATACCAAATCATTCCCTGGATACAAACATCAGTGTCAAAATAGAGCCTGGAGAAATCGATCCGAATGCCGAGTCTAGAATGTTGGAACTGGAATTTGCGGATCCGGATCCGGATCCATGTCATAAACGGAAACAAAGTCTCAATGAAAAAGCCAAGTCTTATCAAAGCAGATGCGATTCTCGGACCAAACGGTTTTTGAGTGAATCTGGGCCTGAATCTGTTCAATTCCAAGAGGAATTTCGCCCCGAGAAAACTAACAGGGATCGTAAACGAATTTATTTGGCAGAAGTGTGCAATCGTCCGTTTATTCTAAAAACAACACACGTTGGTTATGTTGTTCAAACAATTCATAGTAGCATGGACGTTTGGATGGTACGATTTTGCGATGTGTGCTTACATAAACACGATTTTCGTATGATGTGTGGTAAGTTGACTTGCATATTTATATTATATTTTTACATTTCGTTTTGATTGTTGCTTCCAACTGTTCCAGCAATAATTATAATTTAAAATTATCGATTTTTCTTTATCAGTTTTAAAAGCGGAGCCTGTTCGAAGACGAATGAAGACGGAAGGCCCTAAGTCTAATTTCAGTGTAAAACGAATGAAGACGGAAGACTCTAACTTTAAGTCTAATTTCAGTGCAAAACGAATTAAGACGGAAGTCTCGGAGTCTAAAAGTGTACTAGAGAATAACAATGTCCATTGCGAATCGAAAGTGCCGAATCCAATGAACAAGAAGCCCACATTTGTCAGGAATCTTTTCGGCAAAGAAAGTCCTCTGAAGCAGAAGTTTCAAATTGAAAATCGAACTCATCTGACACATGTGACGGCATTAAATGACATCGTTCGTATAAAAGAAGAGCCCATTGAAACTGACTACATGACTCAGTGTTCGTGTTAAAGAACCCCAGATTGGAATAGTACAACTGATTTCTCAACAGTGTAAGTTGATGTTTGCTCGGATTAAATTAGATGAAAAAGAATACGAATGCCAAAGTCCTTCAAGCAGTTCAAGCAGATTTTGATGCCGTTCCTAATTTGTAACTTATAAGATTACTACTTGTGCCAGTGTCATTGTCATTACGTTATTATGCGTCCTCAATTAATATGTAACAAGGATTCATGATCTAATGTTAATTTCATTCTGCTTTACTAAAATTTGACCTAAAGTTAAAACTGTATATTAAAATGAACTGTTTTTACAAAATAATAAATGTAAAGAGTTAGGCATGTTTTAAATAGTTCAACTTTATTACAATTTACAATAACATCAGCTTTGACTGGACATGTAATGAGATGAGATGATTGATGATTCATAATATCATAATTTTCATAATTCATTAAATAAAACACGTTTTCATACAGAGTTCATTAAGTTAAACTACTAAACGAAACGAGTACATAAAGTATAAACTAACAATGAGTATAGGCAACATGTAGTGTTATTGTCGTTTTGATTGTCAATTGTCATTTACACTTACATTGCACAGTTATACGTTATAGTAATAGAATAGTTCAAAGTACAACTCACATCACAATCTACAGGAATTCGATTGGAGATAGAATTGATGTGATTATTAATTGCTAATTTATTGCATGTTTTTAGATCATACACAGACACGCATAAATTATTAATAGTGATTGCAAGTTACTCGTGGCACACAGACTAATGTTTTAATGATATATAAAACATGAGTGCTCGACATGATAAAATATTCGTTATTTTCATGATAGACGATAGGCAATTATAAACGACATACACACACTAACGCTATCCAATCTTTCAATTTTCAGATGACTTTTGGGTTGATTGACTTAGAGTATAGTCGAGTCCGAGTCATAAGGATTTGTACATGCTGGTCAAACAATCAGGAGATCAGGAATCAGGACCGTTTGTTGTCACTTGGCACTTTTGTAATGTTGTGATTGCTCAGTAGTAATGGTTTGGGGACGTCGAATATCGTCGTCGTACAATATACGCATTCTTTGTTCGAGTTCAGCTTCATTTTTGCAAGATCTCTCAAACTCAGGAAACCAACTTGTTTCACGAACTGAAAGGTCAAAGGTAATTAGGTAGTTGTAATCAAAGGTAGTTATAAACAAAATAAGAAGCAATAAGAACTTACTTGTCAACTTATATTCTTCAAACGAACGAAAAGTTGCTGGCTCGTCATAATACTGATCCGATGAATTGTCAAGTTCACTATCAAAGCCAGGATTCTCAAACGTTAACGATTCCGGATTTTCATAAGCAACATTTTCACTTAAGTTTTCAACGTCTTCTACTTTAATTTCAAAGTCTAGTCGAAGAGGTGGTGATTCATAATTATCCGTACTTTCAGCCCCATAAGGTGTTGGTGATTCATAGTTATCCGCTTCAGTTTCATAAGGTAGTTCAAGTTCAACGTCCATCGGTTCGGTTTTTATATAAGGTGTTTCCAGCTGGACAAGATGATCTACTGTTGGAATTCCTTCGTCTGCGTACGCTGCGTTCGATTCATCATTCGCTAAAGGTGTATCTTGGTTAAATTGTGGAATGGTAACAAGACATTCCTCAGTATCAGACATGACTTCTTCTTTAATTTCAGTCTTTACTGTCGTTCGGTCCATTAATGTCATGTTTCTCCAGATACCAGCCAACCCTTTCTCAGCTTCTTTGCCCTTTTGACGAGCCAGCCGCTGTTCCTTTCCTCTGGTTGCAGGTCCAGAATCTTGCACTGTTGCGTCAACAACGTTCCATGGTTCGACAACTTCACAGTCACGTTCTTCTGGTCCGTCTGATGCAACACTAGTAACACTTGGCTGAACTCCACTGTCAATTGATTGGTGCGACGTTTTTCGCTTCTTACGTTCTGGCAGATTTCCTT
>JABASF010001643.1:0-20297 GCA_019776145.1 Harlomillsia oculata
ATGACAGACATTCTGGTCCTGGACTTTGCAGCACGGGTTCCAACTCCAAGTGCAAAAGCCGGGTTATTCTCACAGATAATTGGACTGATAAGACGAATGAACATTTCAAGAATATAGAGCAGATTCACAAGACCCAAGTCTGTCATTCATTCTATAAAGAAGTTGGAAGGAAATAACCAAATTGCGATGCCGATGAACGTGGGCGAAAGCAATGACCGCTCGTGTAAATAGGAAAAGATGTGCCGTGACAACTTATCGCACCTTTCGATCAAAGATGCACCTGTACTTAGAGAGCTGGTGCATGTGTTTCGTCCGTGCGAGTTCGCATTAAACAGTCATCCTAATGGCCATTCAGGTAATGAATTCTTATAAAGGCAATAATATTGTTTTTGTAGCAGCAGCGTCTGGCAAGTCTAGCTGCCCACATGGTCTCAAAAGTCTTGAAAAAGGGTTACCAAAAGGTTACAAGGGTATATGGTTTCATTTCAGAAGTACACAAAAAACGGTTCCTCCTGCACTCCTGCTCCATGTCAAGGATGTCACTCTTTCGAAACAAAACGGAAGGGGATGGTGAACAATTGAAAGAAAAACGGTCAAGTTCTTTTGCAACCTTGGTCATCCGATAAAATATGTAAAAAGGAGTTCAGTTTTCTTCAAGATCAATTGTAAACAGGGTAACAAGTTCGGTACACCCGGTTTCCATTGTACCCCATGCAAAACTCAAGATCCGCTCAGTCAACCACACATAAAAGTGCACCAGGTAGTTTGTCCGCTTTGACACTTTTATGTCTTGTGTAGAGACACATACGTAAATCAACTCAAGTGATTTCACAAAGGAACACTTTTCAGCTCTTCACTCCTTGTGCAAACTCAGGCACTCCGTGTCTTTTACGTTTCTGCAAAAACTTGCACTTTTGCTTTTTTTCCTACGACATTGTCAGTACTGTCACATCACAACAACAAGGTTTTGCACATAACAAAAGGTAGTGTCTTGTTATGTTTACGTATCGTGTCTCCTTCTTATCTTTATCACGACTTGTCGACAAAACATACTGAATAGTAGAACACAGGTAGTTTGCAAAACAGAATTCCACAAGGGGTACAACATATTATCTAACACAATTATTATATGATCCACAAGTGCATATAATCTCCTGTTTTGTGCTACTGGTTTCTGTTACATTCTGCTTACTTCCCGTACGATTTTACAACGGCCAAACGACACAAATGAACAAGTTGAAGAAATAAGGCAAAAACATTCAAAGGCTTCCTCACGCATTAATTTCCTTTTTGGTCAATCGCACGATTTGAACGGAACGATTCCAAAATACATGCAATTCCACACACGCGATTCCCACCCAAGTTACGTGAGACGAGTTTTGCTGAGAAACCTCATAATTCAAGATGTAAACAAGTTTTCTTTTTGTCACTTTTGTCTTTGTGTGGATACAAAGACAAAACCAACCGCTGATCAATTTGTACATTTTCCCACATGCTCAAATTAGTCATTGTAATGCAATTGTTAAAGTTAAAATACTAGTCACAAAAATGTTGCACAAATTGTGAAATCAACTCTTCTGCTTCAATAAGTAAAAATAATAGAAAATTAAAAAAAAATATTACTTTCAGTTTCTAAAGCTCTTTTACGATGAGGAAGCTTTAATAAGGATGAATTTACTGAGCCAATGCCTTCAAAATGACATCATAATAATATATATATTGAAACATTACTGTCCAAAGTATCTTCATTCTAATGTAAATTGGTCGGCTCAAACAAACATTGCTTGAACGTTTGTAAATCCACAAACCAACGTCATGTACAGTAACTTTCCTTTAGTTTTCTAATAAGCAGAACATTTCAGTAGAACATGACTAAAGTTCTAATTCCATTCTCAGCAAGATAATTAAATTACACTTGAACATAATGAGCTTGAAGCAGAGAACGTCATATGTTCATCGTTCATGACTCAACTCCGTATGGCTCAACTTGTATTACTGTATACGTCTCTCGTCGCCAAATGACGACCGACCACAAGATAAGGAAAAGTCATCCATGCCTTCCATAACCCAACTGTTTTCATTTCATATTACCCACTGAATTATTACATTAGTGCATAAAGGATAATAATTCCTCAAAAGCGCACGGGGTTCTGAGTCTTCTGAGGTCTCTCAGGGAGTAAAGATGTTACACAAGACCTTCAAAAAAATGAATAATTCACTTCATCAGGTCACCTTCATGCAAAAAAGCGGTCAAAAAGACTGGAATTCGGGTGTAACATGCAAATAACTCATTTTTTGACAGATGTTGCACGTTCTACACAGATTTATTCTCTCAAAACGGCAGGAGATCCTATACTTATTTACTTTGTTTTTTGGTGTGACGTCCGCTCCATTCATCATGCACTCCGGGTTTGTTCTGTCATCATTTTCACACTATGCCCTCTCAGTCAGTTCTGCATATATTCTGCCTCAAATTCGCACAAACAAAAGCACTTTGTCTTTTGTCTTTACTTCAATGTATAATTCTTTAATAGTGTAGAAAATCACTTTTCCTAAGATTTCCCGATTCCACGTTTTTTGCTTTAATCAGATGACAAGGCGTTTGACTCATAGAGCAATTAGAGACATGATTTATTTACATGATAGGCTGCGACAGCGTCAGTTATTGCAGCATGGCTGAGGTTATCCGTGGCATTATTGCGCAACCAAACGACACCTCGACGGCCATAAAATGGCACACGGGGACAATTACCTGACCAACACCGACGCTCTTGTACCCACGACAGTAAAAATAAACTGAGTGCAATCTTTATGGCTTGTTCAGTCTGTTTCAAATGGCTCTTTTTGCGCATTGTCCATACAGCCTTCTTGTCATAATTGCACGTTGCATAATTGAAAAATGACAAACTGCACGTTGCTCTCGTGTCCGAGCTTCTACTCCTCACTCAGCACTGCTATTATTACTGGTTATTAGTATAATTTAAGTAGCCCATCAATGAAAAATACTCTCGTAAACGGACGTCATTTTACAAACACTTATCTCTCCGTCTTTACAATAGCAATGTTACGAGATAAATTCTGTATGTATGTACTTTAAGACAAAGCTGAAAGCTGTATATGACGTATTCCAACTTCTGAAGCTCGTATTACTTTTGTAAGTTGTTATAACTTATAAGGAACATCTCTTTCATTTTTGATATGGGACGTGTACGATGAACGATGAATCTAAAGTACTTCGTTCCTCCNTATCCCAACTTCTGAAGCTCGTATTACTTTTGTAAGTTGTTATAACTTATAAGGAACATCTCTTTCATTTTTGATATGGGACGTGTACGATGAACGATGAATCTAAAGTACTTCGTTCCTCCTCTTCTTTCATGCTAATACCAAACTGACGGCACTGTTGTTCTACACACTTTAGATAGAGACTGTTTTCTCAGAACTATCTTTATTAAAATATTCTAAATATACTACGGAAACAAACAAACATAACGGAACGACGTGCGCTACTGTTCTACTATCAGAATGAGCATAATTAGACGCATATTGTTTTCTCCTATAGGAATGAAAATACTAACGCATTATTTGAGAAAGTCGATTTTTTATCCTTATAAACAGTCTTCTTAGAAACTCCACACATAGCCTTACATTTCTAAGAACAAAGAAGTTCCATTTCATGATGAGTGGTGCATGGTGGAATTGTGGTGTACGAGGTTATTGTAGTACAAGTGCGAAAGCAAAATAATAATTGGGCCCACTCTGTGATCGTTTTATTACTATTCGCAATGAGGACAGGAAAACACCATCGAATTATTATGAGTGTTTGGCTTTTGTGTCATCCTGTGTCTGACTGAGCAAGCAAAGTATAGTATAGGACACTTTAGTTCAAAGTGGAGTCATCAAGTTGGAATCAGCATGCTTTATTTTGCGAATGCCATGTCATGTCCAGACACAGCCAGCCAGCCCAGAGACGTAATAAACTTACATGTAATGAGATGTTGAGGAGTTTTATGACTCCGTACTTGGGCGTTTACAGTGGAACATTTTCGGCTGGGTGTGGATCACTAAACACGAGTTAGGTCACGTTGTGCACGCTTAGACTTCGTCAGCAATGCCAGAGCAATAAATATTGTATCAATAACAATTATACAATTACTTAAAGTGTATGTAAAATGCAAGGAAATCACACCGGGGAATCTGTGCATGTGGAATTACAACAGCACGTCGTTCCGTTATGTTTGTTTGTTTCCGTAGTATATTTAGAATATTTTAATAAAGATAGTTCTGAGAAAACAGTCTCTATCTAAAGTGTATGTAAAATGCAAGGAAATCACACCGGGGAATCTGTGCATGTGGAATTACAACCAAAAATGTAGATGTATAAAAAATCCAAAATTGAAACGTTGAAAATGTCAACGTGCTACAATATTAATCATATACTGTCATTTTTGAAGGTATCCTTGGAAAGTAAGGTGGATGTAAATGTCACACAGCGTTCAAATACATCATCGTCCAAACTCCCAAGCGGCAAAAAGAAGCAAAGGGTGAAAATGAAAATATGACAGTTGAAACAGCCAAAACTAATATTAAACTTGACACGAAAGAAGGTCGTGTCGAGCCTTACACATACTCAAGGTTGACGTTCATGAGAAATTATTGATCGCGTAATCTGGAAGAGCGTGAATTGATCACTTAAAACCAAGTCGATACAACCCACAAAATCTCCTTTGATGATGAATCATTAAACTGTGCCTACACTAGTTAAACGTAGGGGAACAAGAAGGTTGTACAACTACAAATTGCATGAACTTACGGATTTACGGATGTTATATAATCCATAATTAAAATAATTGAGAGAGGCGAATTAATGAGAATCCCCATTAATCCTTAAACTACATTTTGGCTCGTAAAGTACTCGTCCGAGACTATTCGTAACCAGATGAATCTTAGTTTCCAAACGTCTGTCAATTTTATGAATTGTACCGGCGAGCCATCATGCAATCTCAGGCTTGTTCGAGACAGTTTTATGAGCCTTCCAGGATCAGTTTTCAGTAGAAAATTGTTTAAATTACACTTACGTCAATAATCTGTAGAAAATGTATTATATCACCAGTCCGTATTTGGCAAGAGGATAATTTGTTGCAACTTGCACCCCAAAAGCCAAATTCCTTCACTTCACCCCATGGGGAAAGTAAAGACACGGTCCCAAAGTTTTATCCTACCAAGTTTGGTTGAAATATCGTTTTCCGTTTAATATTGTTGATTTTTTAATGGTCCATCCCAAGTCCTTACATTCTATAACGTGTTTTGTTGCACAACAAACCACTGAACAGTCAACAATTTCAATAAAATTTCCTGACTTTGTAAACTGTATAATTCCAGAAAGGCGTAGACAAGACAAACACGCACGCACTACTGGACGAGACGAGGGCAAGCAACTAAATGAGAGCAAAACTGTTTTTACGCTGTGTGTCGTGTTGTCTACCGCAACAACCTTTTGTCTGTCTTGTAGTCTTGTCTGCTCACAGCTGCTTTCTTCAAGTAGTAATCATCAACTTCAATTTGTAAACACGAAACTTAAGCAGCAGGACTGCAGGAGCTAGAATATACACAGCAACTACCGTTTGTGACAAGTGGACACAGACGACGTGTGACTGTCTACTGGGGAAATGTTAGACTCATGCGATGAGAAGAAACCGACTGAGAGGAAGCCTTCTACAAAAACTTGAATACAAGATTTTCTTCACAGACTAACTTAAGAGTTCGTGTCGTTTAATAGAGATTTTGAAAGTGTGTTATATATGTAGTTAATACGAGCAATTGGGAATGATAAGCGGCCCGGCGCCACATGTGTGCTTGGGCTTCTGAGAAGAGAGCTTCTCTCAATGTAAGGCTTGACGTAAAGCTGGTGATCGACTGAAAGCTCGGGTAACCTGAAACGATCCTTTTGTGCTCGTTATATTTGAAGCAGGAGCAGTTCACGAACGACCCAAACCGAAAGACTAGACGACCTGGCCCAAAGTCAGAAAGGAGAACCTTTTCAAAGCAACCACACTTACACACTACACGCCTGCCACACAAGGCAGTGTTGTGTAGCTTGATTACCACACTATATGTACTTTCATTCTGGTTTTTTTTTGAGTAGTGTTTCTCTGGACGATGATGATAAAAGCATCTGCTCTTTCCTATACGAAAGTCCATTTGGATTCCATTGGATATTGGTAACATTGCCTTGAGACCTTGTACATGACAGCAGAAGGGCTAAACCGACGTAAAGCTGCAAGGATAACGTAGTTATAAGAATTTTCACAAACAGAGCAAGAGAGCAGAATTAGTAGGGGAAAGGGTCGGTCGGCCGCAAAGAGTCAAAGTGCACTTCCTCTAAACCAGAACTCTGTCAGGGATATTATAACGAAGCATCATCTCATCTCATTGATCTCATACGTGCAATTGACTTAGATTGTTGATGAGGAAAGATCCCTACGTATGATAGTCTTGCACAAAAGTCGTTAGTAATGGAATAATACAACATCGTGTACGAACCATTTGTGACAGGAATAGTCATTTAGTGACCATTGCTCAGGGAGAAGGAAAAGAGGTACATTGCAATTGCTCGTAAACTAGTCGCAAATTGACTTAAATGGACCGATGTGATATGCAAAAATTATAATGAAGAATGTGCAATTGTTTATAAAGAAAAAACTTTCAACACAAATTTCTAAAATGTCAAGATGGAAAGAAAATATAAAATGCGTACAATGCAACAAAGTTAATTCAAAATAGAAATAAATACAAAACTAAATTGGACAAATGCTTTTGAATGTTTCCTGTCTCGTTTTGTATCAGAAATCTTTTTTTTCCTTTGCTGTCAAGAAAAAAATGCCAAGATTGATAAAAAAATATATGAAGGAAATGTGAAGAGTTATATTTATACATTAATTTTTAACACTCGGTTGCGTCTTCACGTTGACAAGACCTTTGTGGCAATACCGTTCAAAGTTGAAGCTTAAAGAGGAAGGGGTAAAGGTCAGTTTATAAAGTTGGACTTGATAGCATAACTTGATTAAAGAATATTGTGTGCTGCTATCACAAAAACACGATTTCCCTCCTCATGTCGTTTCGAGTCTTGAAAACTACCGCATTGTAACTTTTGTGTGAGGATGTGACCTGTCATTCTAAAATAATCCTAATTTGGTCAAATGTATAGATGAAATTTGAATCGTTCATGCAGACATGAAATATGCACTTGGATTCTGGTTCACTGAAAGATCGAACGTCCCGACCCGCCTTCCAGCCATAATCATGCTCGAGCGATCTTGAAAGGAGAAGCTAGACAAGCACATTTCAACAGACAGTAGCTAGCCTGAATACACATAGACATAGACGAGTAGTCAACACATCTTGATCTGCAGTTCAACTGATGCATTGCATTGTAACTTTAAGTACTTGGAAGCGCCATTCTTGTTACGTAAAATGTGCACTCATGAAGATGTGCTTGTGTGCCAGTTCCTGAAGTCGATATTACCTCGGCTCACATCACAGTCCATTAAGGTAATTGAACGACGAGTGGAAACAATGAAGACAGTCTTACCTAAGTCCTACCACAAGTCCCAACCTGATGGACGTGCGTTTACTATACATTATACATGTCCTTATTGTAAGAAAGTGTAACATGCGGAATCGGGTTTATAGTTGCGAAAGATCCGTCTAAATATTTTGCACAAGTCTGCGAAAATGGTTTCCTTTTAAAACAGAATATAAAGAATGGCTCCGACATCTTCATGAAATTGGTCGGTTGGAATTCCAATTCAATGGAAATTGTGGGCGAAGGACAAATAAAGCTCCAGTCGAAACCTGAGGAAATGATCTGCCAATCCCTCGAGAGGGCAAATAGAACCATCCGGCTTTGGGAAACAGCAAAACTCAATCGTCAAAAGGTAAATGTGGTTTTAGCCCTCGACGAAGCAGAACGGCTTAACTGGCCACAGACAAATGGATATGTCGTTGAGGCACAATACAAAGTAATCAAGCCAACAAGCAAAGTCAATGCATCCCTATGTTGTTGCGTCGTCATCTGCTCTGAATATTGGCACGAAAGATCAAGCATTCAAGAGACAGAGAAAGACAGGGTTTTATTGTGTATGCGTAACATGTTTATTAGGTCAATACCACTGGGACTGGCTCTGAGCCGCATTCATGTTTGCATTAGTTTCCCTACCAAAGTCCCTATCAAGTCAAGGTTTTCCTATCTGCTATATATGCAATGCTTATCTTCTCTTTCTCACCTTCTATACATTATATTTGTTTGAGAGGTTTTCCTATCAGAGGACGAATTGTGTGAGTCGAGTTGAGATTTGGAGTAGATAACTCTCGGAGCGACGCATTCCAGAAGGATTGAAATGCATTTTGATGAGATGGATGCGAAATCGGAGGATCGTTAATGAGATGAGAGATCTGTTCATCTTGAAATTCTCCCTGAGCCTTGTCAGCCGTCGCGTTGTGGTCTTGTTGAGAGACAAGGTCAGCGTCCGTGTATCTCCTTGTAATAATAATTCGAGAATAATTGGCGCGTAGACCGGAAGATTCGATGTTGACTACCACTTTTACAAACTTGTAATGCGATACCTCCATGTGCCTAATCATCTGATTAAGAATGCGCATGTAAACCATTCCAAGCAGGCTCCCCTTATTAACGAGGTAACAATTACAAGGTGCACTGTGAAACAGAAGCCACAAAGCCGTAAGATTACGAACGTGCTAGGTTTTGTGTTATGCGACGTTATTAATTTTGCTCCTAGATTATTGAACTTAACCATGCACAAGAAAGACAAGAATCAAGGTTGTGAGGATTTGTTCATCATTTGCTCACTTTATGTTGTTGATGAAAAACTTTTGACAATCCATCAAGAAAAACTGAATATAAAATTTTGCATTTGATTATAAACAGGGCAGCAATAAAAATTTCCGGTAAATGTGCATGTAATATTCAACGGTAAACAAGGGACGAGGATCCAGTTAGCTTTGAAAAACAAGGAACTGAGGGTAATATAAATTTTACACTTAAACTTGAATTTTTAAAACCAGACGAGTATTATAAAAAGGTTCGCATGGTCTCCTCCCATTTCAATAGAAAACAGCATTCAATGATAACGTAAGGAAAATGAGTTTTTACTATTGTGTTGTTGTGTGGTATGCCTTTGATGGCATGCTACATTCAAAGTTCAGTCACACCGAAAAATAAGGATTAGGAAAGTTGAAGTATATATATAGGAAATAATAGGCCCTTAGCCCTTATATACAAGCTACAACGCAATTGAAGAGGAAGTCTCTCCATCTCCGAACGGCAAGTAAGGTTGAAGTGATCTTCTCAATTCAACCACACACTGTCAGATATAGAGGTTTCTTGTCCCGCTGAGAGACCCGAAATAGTTTTTGCGTGCAGGGACTTTTTTGGAAAAAAAATTGCAGATACACGATGAAAGTAATCCCTTCCGGGTGCTTAGCGCTCCTTTTCTGTAAAAAAGGCATTTTCCGGTATTTTTTCGGTATAGCTGCTGCGGTGTAAAGGAGGCAGAATAAAAGACCCGACTCAAAAGAACACAATGCACTTTCGTATTATTTGCCCAAAAAGAAAGTGACAGTGATATTGAGGGCATTGAGCTTCTACTTTTGCAAGAATCCGCATGGCAGAAAGTAAAGCAGAATTAGGTTCGTGTCGTACAATATTGTCAGAGTCATTTATCAATTTGAACTAGTAGCCGGTTCCAGAAGAGCTTTACCTTTCATCAAGCTTTGAAGACTTGTGGCAAATCGTCGACTCTGAATTTATTTTACGAAGATCAAATTCGCATTAACCCTGAGAATGATTGATGGCTCCAGGGGCTCGCTCAATTCTATCATACTAAAATCAACAGAGGGAAAATTAGATGTGCTGGAAACTAAGCCGTGAAACTGGTTCGTCGCTAAGTCGTTTCGTTACCTACTTTTCACGGTGCATTTAAAATTCTGTCGGTCAATAACTTCGACCTCGCCCTTAAATAATGTACAGTAAAAGAAAAAACTTTACACGTCGATTTTCATCCATGTTTAATAGATTACTTAAAAATGCATAGGAAGACGTTGAATTCAATTCCACGTATTCCATTCACTAATCCCAATAGCATGCAGATGATTACTTCCATAGATCGTCTTTTAGTTCTCTCCTCGTGTCCTCAAAGACTGCCGTAGGTAACGGATTTTTTTTCGTGAAATTGACCTGAACTATAATAATTCCGACAAACGTTTATTGATCGGACCAAGGGCAAATGAACGTTTAACAAGTTAGTTTTTCCAGGAATATTTTTCAATTCCATTAAAACTCTCGAATAGCGAACCATGAAAACACAATTTATCGTGCAAAACTCCAAGTAAATATTTGCTTATGTATTCCATTCTCAAAAAGAACGTTTACACAAAATTCAATAGAAAGTCATAGTTTCAAGTATACAAAATTAAATTATAATAAATTAAATAGTGGCTTCCGAATAAACTTGATGTATGAAAAAGGACAAAGGCTCAAGGCTCAAAGAGAATACTAATCTGCCACTGACACTGACAGTTGATGAAACTATTCTTCGCAGTAAGTAAGGAGAACAATGCAAAAGCTGAAAGATTTCCTGGAACTTAGTAGTGTTTCTTCCTATCCGCACACTTTCTCGCACCATTTCCCTGAAAGCCTTTGTCCTTTTGTATTTCTTTGCCTGTTTCTCAATCTCCACAAGACCGTAAAAGGAACGTGTTGAAATGGTATTGTGATACAGTTTGCAGTTTAGGTATGCTGTATGCTATACACAGCACTCTCGTCTCCGTCGCATTTTAAGAAACGAGGACGAACTTCTCTCTCATCTTGAATAATGAGTGTCTGCCTCCCATCAAAGTAATGATTTCCTTACCTTCCTATCAAGATGATAAGTAGGCACCGCACAGGTCTTTTTAGTACATTCAAATGCATCTCTTCTGATTATACAGCAAATAAAAGCAAAAGTATAAGGAAAATACGTTTCCGTCCTTTAGCAGCAGGTTTTTTCGTTTTTACTACTCCAAGTTCATCTTTTACTACACACTGCGTTCTTTATTTTTGCAAAATGACTCGTCCGACAACAACCACCCACGCGATTACAATGAAATACTACAGCAAATTGAAACTTTTTATGAAATATTACTGCACTCTTATTTTCCCTCGGTCTTGTAATCCCTTGGAGACTTATGAAATGACGCAGTAGGAGTGATTCATATAAATATTATTGTTTTGTATCATAATGGCTATAGTCATACTCAATGTAATGTAATACTGGAATACAGATTCACTTTTGATTGTTTCAAAATCTGAGCTATTAAGACATATTGTTATATGTACATGCTTCATTTCAAGCCAAGCATCACTTCAATTTAGTAAGAATGAGAGGAAGTTGAAAGAAGAAGACACTTTCGAGAAAAATAATTTCATTTCAATCAAATTCTCTTTCTTCGTGGGGCTTTCAGTTTTGTAAGCTTCTCATTAAATGAAAGGATGGGTCAAAGGGTCCTCTTATTTCATTTTAGACGCTTACAAAAAAACGAGGGAGAGAGGAAAGTTAGTTTTTCAGTGTTGTCGTCGTCATTCTTCTTACAATGCAGCTATAAAACAGTAAACAACTCGGATTGAAAAGAACTCGCAAAAGCGCACCTTTCTCCATTTTCTCCATATAAGGAAAGGTAAAGGTAAGTCGAGGAAACAAAAAAACCGCACATAAAAAGGAGCTTGCTGGTCAAAAAGGGAAAACAAGTAAGTCTTCCACTATTCTTCGAAAAAAGTTCGTTGCTCATTAAAAGGACGAATCATTTATCACAAGAAGACGAGAAAGGTGATGTTAGCAAAAGTATAGGATGAAATCCTCGAGGTCTTCCGGCCACAAGAACAAGTGGGTCACTCACAAGTTCTCTGGAGAATGACAAGAGGAATTGAAGAATGTTACAGGAGCTTCAAATAACTCCTATAGGTAACGCAACGTTTAAGGGATTTCCTTGAAAATCTGGATTTTGGATTCAAAATGAAATCAGCATATAGATATATACGGGCAGGTAGTAGAGAACTGGCGGGTTCAACGCCCCGGGAAGTAGACTTTGGGAAACCTTGATGTGAACTCCAGGTATTTGGTACAAAAAGCCATTCTCACTGATGATTTAAAGCTTACGCTCAACCGCTCCTTGTGACTGGTTAGCAGGAAGAATAGTGCGTATACAGTACTATAAATACAGATGCAATTCATCGCTCCAAAAAGCTTTTCTTTCCAACAATGTGAACAAATTCCAAAAGAAGCAAAGACTTATATGACTTCCTCAAAAACCAAAACCTAATGTATGTATAATTTCTTGTTTACCACATGTCCGCACTAACAGACGTTTTCATACAAATGGTTGCACTGACTTGCTGTTACACCAATTTGCCTCTATTGAAATCTTGACTGGAACTGTTCCTTTCGAGTGTGCACATCCAATGCAACATCATGTGTTTGTCAGGACCAAATGCAGTACACACCTTCCAATTTCAATTCATGTGCAAACAAACTTGACTGTAAATGAAGGAGCGAGTTTATACATTGCAGAAACGTAAACTTCTGCACACTCATACAACAAACAATAGTTTCGCAGAATTTTAAAAATTGCTCATGAGGAATCTCACCCTACAGCATTATTCTTTATGATTCGATGTGTGTAGGTGAAAGGAAATGAAGAACATCCTCTCAGCTTCGAGAATCGGCGTGGGATGTTAATAGAATAAAAAATTCTTTGACCAGTAAAAAGCAAAAGTGTACTTGAACGTTTGATGATGACGCTCTACTTTTGTACATTTACGTAAAAGTTCCTGGATGTTGAGTCCCAATTTAATTTCTTGAAGAAGGAAATCAATTTCTTTTGAAGATGAATATATGAAAAATGAAATACTAGAAGACAAGAGAGGAACTGAGGGTTCTCTAAGATCGTACGTAGGCTGACAGGCATTTTCATAATTTCCATGTTCCTGTACGCGTAGGCGACACGACGAAGACACAAGGAACGAGAACAGGCGAACGGATGAACTTTATTACCAAAGATCATACAAAGTTCTCCTAATGAGACCGGAAATGTTTGTATACCTATAGCAAAATACTATTCAATATTCTTGTGCACAGAAAAACGATACGTGAGCAATGCAATGTAAAACAACTGTGAATTTTGATTCCAAACGTGTGCGTACACGGACTACGCAGTAACAAAGGAAGAAAGTGTATAGAAGAATAGCGGGTAAGTTACGCACGGGAAGAAAATACAGGACTTGACAACCAGAATTATTTATGAGAGCAAACGAAAGCCTGAACAATAAAAGTGAGCGAAACTTTTTGTCTTGTCGATGTCACATGTGAGAACAGCAAAGAAAAGGTAACCTGACAACATTCGCGAAACATTATCTTAATGATGAGTGGTAAATTGCATAATTTTTAGAATTTTGTGGAGTAATATTCTAATACCTCCTACGAAGCGTGGAACCTTATTCTCCTCATTAAATGAGAATGAGACAGCTTTTGAAACAATATGCAATTTACATAGATTGTTTAATTAATGTCAACATCCATTATCCATGCTTTACCAAGGATATAACTATTTTTTGCTAGTCGCAAAACCTTTAACGCACACCATTAACACCTACGCTAACAAACTGTAATCGATTATGGTTTTACATTAGTTAACACACAAGGAGAAACCATAACAAGTCGTTAGTTTGTAAGAAGGAAAAAAATTTATCGCACAGGATACACAAATCTTGGGTCAGTTTGGTTCGCATTATTTGGCACTTTGAAACTTGAGACCGGACAGACGAGAGACGTTTACATTTTTGTATAAAGATGTCAAAGTAAACGGGAGCATGAGGCCTTGCGACTCGTTCCCATAAATATGCATAATCATTTTTGAGTACCCATTTACCCATGGACCAACACAGGGTGTCCCATATCAGATTTACTGCGATGGAGATTGCATCTGAATTGCAGCTGTAATCCTAGCCGCCAAGGTGCGATACAACAGTGCACATTTCAATATTATATATTGCAGATAGCATTTATTACACTCTATGTCATCCGAATTAAAATTCATGATATCAGATATATAGTGTAACAAAGTAACATAATGAAACATCAGAAGAGAGATACGCGGTTGTAAAGTGTACTGCAATTTTACGCACAACACAACCATTTAAAATTGTGTGTTATTTGAATGCCCACATCTCACAAATAACAATTAGCAGACATCGTGGAAAAAAGTGCAAGTGCAAATACCAAAATGATCTTGAACGATAACAAGACAGACGTAAGGGAAATTGTACAGTTGGCACATACACAAATAAAACGTACACAAGTGGAGAAAAAAAGTATAATGTGAGCATACAAGTGAGGACGAGAAGTACGAATTACGTTAGCCTACTTGACTTTATAAGGCACCTTTGAGGTGAACTCATCAGTTCGAAAGTGTTTACACAAGCATCACTTAGCATTAACATAGGTTATGCACTGCCCTTATTTGACTTACTCACGAAGCTTCTAATGACGAAATTATATAATTGATCTGTGTAGTTTTAACTTACGCCTTGTCAATTTCTGTCATAACTGTGGTCCATTAACATCCATTTGACATGGATCATTTGCCGCATTGCCGCATAACCAAATGTGTTGTATGCTAATAATGAATGAAGAATTATGACAAGAAGGTACCGGTTGCCCTTTTTCATAAAAGTGTACTTTTTCTTTTAATTAAAACTAAATGCATTGTTACCACCCCGTCTTCCGTACAAAACGCCTTTCATTCACATTTCATGCTGGTTGTTTACAGCGTTACAAAGTGGTAAAGCAAGGCTTATAACAATAGAATCCTCCTCCCTTTTTAAACCTTCCTGTTAAATACCGCTTGGATATTAACAAGGAACAATTAGAATTATAATGTTTCATTTTTGTAGACAAAAATACCGGCAGCGAGCAAATTGTTCTTCGCCTTTACTGCACACTGATGCATAATGATAAGAGTTGGAGATTGTTGAATGCTAAAATGCTAATTGCTAATGCACATAGCATTCTGCATAGTGTGCATATTTGCAGTGTAATTGGTACTTAATTGTGCGGAACGAACAAACGTGCATTTATAAGGATGTAATTCATAAGAAACTTGTTATGAAGTTTAATAAAGTGAATTGAATGGTCAATAATAAAATCCTATTTTTACCACTTGTTGCACTATACTTGAATGCCAAAGCGTGAAAGAATGCACCATTGCACAATGAATGGTAAATAATCAAGTTTCCTTAAATAAGCATTAAAAAGTTGTAATAAGGGAAGTTTTTAACCTTCTCATCAAAGGAGTAACGGCGTAAGTTGCTCCATGCGTTGTAAACTTCATTTTTGTCAGTTATAGTTGGTCACAGTAGATTTTACAAAGGAAAAGTTTTGTAGGGCTTTAGGATTTTTTTTCGGGTTTTTGACAAAAATTCCGCAATGTGTTTTTAAATTGGTATTTACTTGAAAAAGACCGTTTAGTTTGACACAGTTTACTTTGAGATTACGTTTTCCGACGTTACTAAAGTGCTTGAGATACCATTAAGTTAAACCCTCGGTATTTCACGAGTGACTGCTTCGATGATCTGTAAACCACATCGTTTTTATAGGAAAACTTGCAATCATCACTTCATATATTGGCGAGCACTTTATATGAATTTTGTAAAGCTTGCCTAGATTGTTGTATAATAAACTTTCAGGGGAAGTAAATTAGGACAACATAAACGAGACTGAGAAAGGTAATTATTTTCTCTTTGATTCTTAGCACCGACAAAGTAGGGTAAAAGAATCACTACGAGTTCCAGCATTCAGTGCACAAAGTTCGATATTCAGGTTGACTGTTGGATTTCTTGGTACACGTGATTCAGCACAAGATGAAAGAACAACACAGGAGCATAAATTGGTAATTGACGAAAACATTTCACGAGAATTCGACCACAGTGCAAAAGGCTTTGTATTTGCGTAATTAGTGTGGTTATAACTTTGTTGAAGTTGAAACACGGCTAATTGAATTAGAATACAGACTGGGTCAAAACGAAATTCGAAAGGGAGAGAGAGAGACAAAGCGTGACACTTGTGTACAAAGAACAGCCTTGAGAAATCCCACGAAATCACAAAACACAAACTGGCTCTTTGTGACTTTTGTCTTTGTGCAAATTAGATTGATTTCGGTTGTACAAAACCGGATTAACTTCGTTAAGCAATGTCACTTTCGGAGGAAAATGTCAAACGGAGCATTTCATTTTTTCGTTGGAGGCTGACTTTGCCTTCCACTGTTCGTTCCATGTGGAAACTGTTTAGGGCCACAATCTCAATCCCAAGAGACGTTGACGAACTCCCTTATGAACCTTTCCGTAATGTCCGTACCCAATTTTCCAGAGACTTCATGTCGTATGTGATTTTGAAGGCTTCCAACTCATTATGTAATGTTTATTTCACATTTAAACACGGCACCGATTTTGTGTTTGCTTTGCATACACTCTGAGTTTCCTTTGTTAGCGTTGACGTCTGACGTCCCCCCAATCCTCGTGCACCCAATTAATTCCCACACAATACGAAACTATGTTCACTCTAATTAAATTTAATTATGGCAAATTTTCGTTGTCGTAAACTCTTGTACACTGTCGTCAAACATAAAAACACAGTAAGGACACCAATGCCAAGTTTATAATTATCTGTTTAACGGCATAAACCATTTTAACACATTTCCCTTGTCTCCACAAGGCAAAAGCACGGCAGACCAAAGAAACACAAGAAGTTTATTTTCCTTCTTAAGGAAACGGAAGCCAGTAAACAAGTCGTTGATTCGCATGCGGCCGTGTCACACGAACAGGATAATGAGCCGCGTTGTCACCAAAAGATGCAAAAATGTAAAAACTGTTGACCTCCCGCACACTGGATCATAATCTCCTTAAAGCCAATCCAGTTCAGTGGACATGGATACACTTTTAATATAAACGACTTCTTTTAAATCCAGACCGTTTGCCGTTCCTCATATATTGTGTACACTATGACATAAGAACGTAGAATGGCAATGTCAAAGCATTGGCAACCATGTCGTGTTTGTCTCCAATGTCAAAAACTGATAATGAGGGATCATGAATCCATTCAATTCTTCCAATATAAGACACAAGTGAAATTACTATACTCAACGTACACATAAACACTAATATAACTTATTATCACTCACTTACGCAAACTATCCGTCTGTTTATATGTGTACGTAATATGAATCACCGTGTGACCCTCTGGGCGCGGTGTGGACCGGATGCCCTCAACACTCAGCTTCCAGAGCTTATGAGAATGACTATTAGAGCAAAGATCTCAATTGGAATGGATGAGCTGGGCCTTGTATGTCACTTCCGAAGCGGCCAGCATGTTTTGCCATGGGAGAGCTCACAGACCGAAAAAAAAACTGATCTGTGATCTCAAAATGACGACAAGACACCACAGCAGAACAAGTGAAGGGCTCACAGGACAAACGAGCACTGAATGAACATCCCCTTCATGTCTCTTCATTCGGCTCAACTTGGCTCATAACTTCAACAACGAGTTTCAATGAGGCAGTCAGCAGTAAAGCAACTTGTGACTTTGGTTTGGGGATGCTACACGTAATTCAATGTACTTAACGTAATGCTTTGCATAGCATAGTACATTGCATTCAAACGCACACGACTTGCATGGTCATTCCATTCGAGTCATACAAATATACTCCATTCAATCACATTGCATTGCTGAAGCTACCAGACTGACGGACTCTTACCCTCAGAAGACAGGGCAATGTAAGACGTAATGCAACTTTGCATTACATACTTAACAAACTGCATTAAACAAGCCAAGATAAAGACAAGACGTATACTAACTAAAGGAAGAGTTTTGTGAGTTCGTGTCTGTACCTTATAATATTCAATTCAATGCATCACATTTCAGAGTTTCAGCTTCTCATTCTCAAAGTACTTTTACCCCTTTTTTGACTGTTGCTCACCACAACAGATACCAAAGAAGTTAAAAAGACGGATAACGCTCGCTCTCCTTCTTCCTAGTAGTATAAAGTGAAAAGCTAGGGTTTTAATAAGATTGTATTTTATAAGGGATTTTGATAGAAAAAAAATGACAGATAAAGTACGTTTGAACAAGCACAGGATTCAACGCCTATTCTTATAATCTCAAGTGGTACAATGTACACACAACACGAATACAATATGGTTTATTGCATGATGATGTGATGACGACGTGTGGATCTTGAAGTGTAGAGATTTTGTACGATTAAATTTTCCAAGTCTGTGATTCATGGAAGAACCTGATTTGAGGCTAAAAATTTCTCAGATTACATGCATTCCCGGACTCTCTTCGGGCAAAAGTGAAGACGAGAGGGTATCAAGAGCATTATAAGTGGAGTTGCTTTTTTGGTGTTGAGAGCTTGGCTACAGGAGTCACATTCAGGCCATAGTGGGTATTTAACTCCTTCGGATCCACTATTCCCGTTGCTTCCCTGTCTTTTGAAATGGATGAAATTCTTCTGTTTTTTCTCACGAAAGGAATCTCAAGATGCACTTGAGAGATGAGAACATATGTGTTATCCCACTTATAATACTTGCACTTGGACTTTTAAAATCTTTCAAGTGCTTAATAGACTGCATTTTCTTTCATTCAATACTATGCTAGACTTGCTGAGGCGAATCGTTAACAATTTCAACCCTTTCTGCTCATTCATCAGACTTTCAGTGCTATTGAAAGTTTTGACACTGACTTCCGCACTGGGCATTTCAACAAGAAACACTTTTATCCCCTTGTTCTTGGAACGCTGTTTCTGGGTGCAGAGTTTGGGTTAAAAATGAGCGTTTTCCCGTTCCAAACAAATTTCACAATTTGTTTTCTCAGAGAGACGTTGAGCACGCGGCACTCACGGAAAGGTAGAGAAGGAATCATTCATTCGAAAGGGAAAGGGACACAAAAAGTGATTAGGTGATGTATGGTCGTATTTGAATTCCCTAGTACGAGTTGTGTACGAGTGCAAATGTACAAGACAGAAGGTATTCGGTCGGTCAAAGACAAAAAGCCAGGTAAATACACCACAATAGTAATAAGAAAAGGGCCACAACAATCCACAATACAAACCGACCATCCGTTCGTCCGTCGGTGTACACCGAAGTAGCTTCAGCTAATGGAGTATATAGGCAATTCTTAATTGTTATGCGTGGAGTCAACCCTTTAGAAAAATTACAGTGAAAAAAGCGACATCCTGTTTTTTCTGCCGGCTTTTGCACCAGGCTTTTCCTTTTCCTCTCCAAAACCTTGTCCAATGTCTCCGCATGATATGTTTGTCGTTTCTTTTTGTACAACAGACACAGGTTTTCAAACTAACAGTTTATCATTGCTTACTTTATGAAATATGCTCACAATGAAATTTTTACAGCTTTCAGTGTCACAATTTTACCCTTAGTCATGCAACAGTTTCCTTCACACAAGGCCTAAAAAGCCTTATCCGTCTTTATTTTCTTTGTGGAAGAGCGTTACTTCCACAAGAAGAAGCAGTTTGTTCATAACTGACTTTTGCTTTATGACCGTTTGAGATTTTTGAATTTGTATCTATCTTGAATTCAAGTTTTATGTTATAAAAAGTATATCCTTCACATCAAATCCTTATAAAATCTCTTCAAAGACCTAACCGAAAGACGATAAAAATGTTTGCTTTTTGGCACGGGTGATGGCAACCTTCTTGGCCAAAGTTGGTCTGAAATGTACAATGGCCCCACTCATTTCCTTTGGGTCTCGTGGAAAGGAAAAGAAGGTTTCTATTGTGGAAGACCTTCAAAAAGTCTTTATAAAACGAGTAATTAAAGTCGGAAATAGACAAGCGGCTTTTCTATCAAGATTTTTTTCTTTGACTAACCTTTCCCCACTTGAATCATATAAAGTCAAAAGTGGTGACAAAAGGTTTCCTTTTTTTGCAACACAAATGTCCCAAGTGTCGTGTGCCATAAAGTTCTTTTATATGATGCACTTCATCCCTTTTCTGTCAAGAGATTCGCCAGTAGTCGTTTTACGTTCAATCCATTCCTTCATTTTTTTTTCTTCGTCTTGTAGTAATCTCTTATAAAAGGAGACATTTCAATTTACATTTCCAAAGTCTCTGTAGGAGGTCTCTGGAGAGGCTCAAGTGAAAAAACATGACCCTTATTGCAATTTAGGTCGACTTTT